>JABJVR010048921.1:9757-23189 GCA_025773905.1 Chitala chitala | reverse complement strand
CCCCCCCCCCCCCCCCCCCCCCCCCCCCCCCCCCCCCCCCCCCCCCCCCCCCCCCCCCCCCGCATTCAGAATGGCAGAGCTGATGATTAAGAGGACAAAATTCCACAAGAGGGGAAAGCTCTTAGGGCAATGCCCATCTACTGCCAATCTCCAGGCCAAAAAAAAATATATATATATATATTGAATAAATATATTTTATAAAGTATATTTTGGGTATAAAGAAGAAGGAATGAATCACAAAAGTACAAAATACCACAGTAACGCCATGCACACACACATTAGAGACACACACACATTCACACACAAAAAAAAAAAATCTCCAACTCTTATGACAATGCTTGTCTCTCACACTCACACACACTTTTTCCTGAGGTACAGCTAGGGAAGGGCAAGGTTGCACCTGAGGCCTGTATCAGGCAGGTGTGAGGCAGGTGAAGTGGGGTAAAAGGCCAGGTGCAGTATTTTATTTTGTTTGACTTGACAGTTACTACAGGGCGGGGGGAAAGTTGGTTTCAAGACGTCCATGGCATAATGCTCAAACATTACAGAATTAAACTTTCCTTTACAAAACTGTAACACTGAGTGCAACTATAACACTAACAAAACTATAATGAGCTCTACTACTAGTTTTTTACAGCTGCTATTAGGCTACTGGTTCAACTGTTACTACAACCCCCACAAAGAAATTTTTAATAATGAATAATAACACACACACACACACACACACACACACACACACACACACACACACACACACACCCCCATGTGTACTGAACACAGGAGTACGATGGAAGCTGTGTGGCATTACTGCCTCTCCACCCGCTCAGTTTGTTAGCTGGTTCAGCACTCAGGGAAGGAGAAGAGAGATCTTCATGAATAAATAAGGCCAGCGGCAGCATGGCGGTCTGCGGAGGACGTCCTGATGGGCTGTGCCGCGGTGCTGCTGAAGCTGGAGGCGCCGCTCAGGCCTGCCGCTCCCGGTGCGCTACGCTCCAGCTAAGATGACCGTTCGCCTGGGTCCGGCATCAATCCCAATAAGAGCCTGTCTCCAGCTTGGGGGGAGGGGGGTAGCCATTATCCCGGACTGCAACTGAGTGGTTTTATTAGCGCACTCAGCACGTGACACCCCCAGCCGAGGGCGCTGTTACTGACATACCTTGCCAGGTCTGCCCTGTGCTAACGCCGTTACTCAAGGCAGCTGGGAAGAGTGATGGTATTAAGAGGCTGTTTTAGTTCCCTTGATGCTCGATGTCCGCTCTTGGCCGTTTCTTACTTCTCCTACTCCAACGCCAGCTATCAAAGTTCCTGAGCCTTACGTGCTTCACCTAGTACCTCTCGGCTGAAAATCTGATGGAGGACAACGTTGCAGTCGCTCTCCTGCCAATGAAGGCTACATGCAAGGTCCAGACTCCACAGGGAAGTGCTGACCTAGCTGCTCCTTACATTATTCATTTAGCTACATTGCTATGCAAAGGCAGAGTCTGTGCCATTGTGTGGCAGCCATTTTTACTTGTCTACACGTTACTACAGCAAGTTTGATTACATACTAAGATCAAAGGTACCAGCAGGTCCCTGCTAGTATTGAAAATTCAAGTCCAAATTTTCTAACCACTGAGGATGATGCCGCCAAGAGTTTAACTGCGTACCACATTTATTCAACATTACGTTGGTTAATGCCAAACACATTGATCCCCATAAAAAGTTTTAATTAACAGGCAGATTAATCCAGCAAAAGACTGCAAGTACCAGAATGTGTCTGAGAGATACAGTAACGCAATATTGTGAGTTACTTTCAAATCCGTGATGTTTCCTTCATTGGTGCACAGACAGAGGGCTTTCACCTCTACTTGATCTCTCTGGAAAGACTTGGAAGCGTCAGCCAGCAGCCCCGATGTTGAGAAAATTCTATGAGATGGGACGGGATGGGGGGGGTTGTTCCACCCCCATCACTGGCTGTCCTCCACTGCTGTTGCTACTCCCGCTCTCCTTGCTGCGGGTAAGTCTGCTCCAATGCTGACCTCAAAGTCCTGGCCTTAATGCTGCTATACCACTCCACCCACAGCAGGCTGCTCCACAGTGCCTCAGTAATCCAACGCGTGGATGATCTGCGTTACCTCAAAGGTAAACACAAACATCCCATCGTCAATGCTACGCTGCCAGGAAAGTATTACAGGGAAGGACAAACAGAAGCGGTCACACTGCATGGCAACGTTACATCCAGGTGTCTTTCAGAAGGTTACCTGCAGGCTGCAGCAGGTACTTCGGCAAGTAACAACAGAACTGAACAGTTCATGCAACCCATTCGCTTTTAATAACGAACAGCACAGACTATAAGCAAATGTTCTTGCAGCAAATTTGGCCCACCCTTGTTTGTGCAGACACACGTCCCTGCTGGCTAAGAAACACACCCTAATGCACCACCATTTTGTGAATGCTGAACCGCTGAGCGACGGGCAAGAAAATGTCTCGTGGGGAAACAGAACCCCTTAAATCTTTCATAAAGTAGCCTCGGCATCCCAGAACGGGAGCAACGCCTTCCTAGATGCGAGAACTGCAGAGGTCAAACGTCAAAATAAATCTCCTTCTTAAAAAAGAAAACTAAGTTTCCAAAACCCTAAATATAATTACGGTATAAAAAAAAAAAAAATCTCCAAAGTATTATGCTACTATTCTTAAAGTTAATGTATTCAGTCTGGAATACTGAATTATGGCCAGGGGGACTAACAACCTAGTTAATTATATGCTATACCAGCCAACACTTTGCATTCAGAAGTCGTCCCTACAGAAATGAGTTCCTCTATTTGACAGTGACATTTCAGGAGAGAAATATTTTAGCAGCAATGTCAACATTAAGAGGGAAGTGCAGCACAAACGCCTTGCTGAATTTAACTTCTTAAAGCCGTGCTTCAGAACCACAGCACTCTGGCTTAAATCGTGTCCAGACAAGCACTGCTTTTAAAGCAGGCTTGTATAGGACGCCTGTGAATGAAGCAGCCACGTTTCAATGCCAACAGCAAATCTCTTCTTTCAAAAAGTAGTCCCTCAGAATTAATCTAATCCAGAAACCGGAAATATTGCCACAGTATAAGCATCTCAGTGAGAGGCAGAACGTAGCCTGGAGCAGGTGTTTGGTTAAAACCCTTGGCTAACTGTGTTAGTTTTGTGGTTGACTAAAACAACACCTTAAGAGGTAGCTATTATTATTGCAAAACATGCCCTGTTGGATTTACCACAGCTAAATGTGGAATCTGTCGGCCAGTTCTTGATCTCACACAGCAGTTATTCCGTACTGTGACCTTGCTTATGAACCCAGATCACAAACCCACCTCACATAAACTATCAATCAGAAAGACATGTAACAACACAAGCAGTGATTTCCAGCCAACCGATTCCATGCGTTTGACCAATGCACAATGCAAAATACAGGCTAATCGGCACTCTTTTCCCCTTATATTCACCTCCATAAACCAAATTTACCTCGTGTTCTCTTTGAGGTAATGAGGAGCTTCAAAACCATTAAGGTAAGTTACTTTAACACATCAGTACATCTCATCAGTACATCTTAAAGCTCAAAATATGAACTTTGGAGGCCCAAGGCAAGAATTTTAAAATGTGGTCCAGCAGGCTCAGAAGACGAATATTTGCTGCAAAGAAATGTTTTTAATGAGAACACGAACGAAAGTGGCCAGACCAGATATAATCTGGTTTCTGTCACCCCATCAACATAAACCTTATAAGTAGCCAGTGATTCCTTCTTTTGCTACAGGTATGGAAGGTGGGTGGTGGTTTGATAGATGACTGCTCAAATATCATGCTCAGGGATGGCATCTCGCCTGAAACACAGGAGTGGTTTTCCCTACAGGTGACACCGATAATCTAAGTGGCAAGGTGAAACCCATTCCAAAACATTCACCTATTCTTAACAACGTTTGCAAAGAAGGAAAGCAACTTCCTCATTTAGCTAACACTTTCTGTATAACTACGAAGAAAATAGGAGAAAAAAAAAAAAAAAAAAAAAACACTTTAGTTACCACACTACCGATTACAAGTGAAAAGACAATGTAATTACTTGGATTTTCAAGAATGACAAACATTTATACTTTGATGAATCTGACAAGGTTATACGATCAGACCATCAGGGGGTTTGTCATGGGAACGTCCCACAGTGTACCTGCAGCTAGGAGAACTGTTACCAGCACAATGCGCTCATAAAGGACATCGGGATTTTGGTCATTTCCGGTTCCTCTTAGGCACACAAGATTATCAACACCTTTTGTCACAAGGCAACCTGGTGACAAAACTGTAACGGGCAGGCCCAAAAAAAGGTGAGTTTGCACAGACCTCGAATAGAAAGCCAACGTAAACCTACCGAAGGGCAAGTTTTCCAACCCTATCCCTCCGCACTAAACAAAGAGGACAAAGGCTTTCATTGGCGTGCACAGAGCAGTGACCAGCGAACGATTGGCCCAGCTCCAATAACAGCGCGGTGCCAGGAGAGGCCGGTGGGACAATTAGGTGGGCTCCCTTGAGCTCAGCCTTGGCAAACTCCCCCGAGGCCGAGGGTCTGTGCCACTGAGCTCCTTCTCTGTCCCACCGCCAAGCATGATGCAAGGAGGCGGCGGTCGCTGCAACCGAGAGCCAAAGTGCCAGCGTGCAGAGACGCGCCTTTGGCTCAGAGCCCTCGACGAGGGGCGCGGCGGCCAACGCTTCACGTTCGTTATTACTACCGTTACTTTGTAGCCGACATGTTTATCATTACGTGTGTCGATGAAAAACACTCTCAGACGTTTTGAGCAGGATATAACAGTCCGCTGTATGTAAACATAATCCTTTCAATAAACTCGTGGCTGGCGGGGGGGTGGGTCGCTGGGGGCTGTGAATACTATTGTCGGGAATCAATTTGTTAATTGACTTCGGTGGGGATAAATCCAAGGATTACTTTATTGCCTATACTCCAGACATAAACTGCCATTATCTGGATTACACCAAACGTGCCAGGCTCTGGGACACGTTTGTGCTGATGAGACCAGCAGATGCAAAAAGACAAAGGTGTACACATGGACAACTTAAACAGGAAATGTTAACATGCACTAAAGATTACAAACACACCCTGAAATGACAATCTTTTATTAAGTACTGGTGTCTAAAGCACCTAACTATGGACCCACCAGTTTCATACAAAAATATTAGGCATACAGGATATACCGTAGATGTAATGACCTCTGAGCAGGTCTAAACCAAGAGAACATACAAGTACCTGCCTCTACCTCTATCCCTGTCCCAGGATCAGGTAAGATTTGTGACCCCTCATTCATATTCAGCTTCTTCTGAAATCCCCAGAACCAGCCAGAACTGAGCAGAAAATCACAACTCAAAGAACTCAAGAGCAGCCAGCACCAGGACAGGGTCACGCAAGGCAAAGGTGCAGCTTAAAGAAGACGAAGAAGAAGGAAAAAAAAAAAAAAAATTCACTCCAGCTACTGTATCAGATGCCTCACATACCTACTGCCTGACAGCGCCTCCCAATTTAGAAGGCTGCTATTTGCCGCACCTAAAATTAAAGCGATGGCCCTCTATGTTCGACCTCTCAGCATCCAGCGGTACCTATAAAAGTACTGTGCGGGTCCACAAAGCGAGCCGTTTCATGCACGTCATGCCTGGTAAGCCCGTGGCCCTGGAGAGCCCAGACGAGCAGTGCCAGCCCATTTCATCTGCCCCGTCACACTCAGAAACAAGAGTACACCAAGGACACGCCAGACTGGTTCTCCTTCTCTCCCAAGATGAACACCCCTCTAACCTCACAATGGAAGGACTCCCGTGGCATCTTCCCCATGCTGTTCAGCGGCACCCATCTATTTCTGTCCCCTGGATACAGCAATGCCTTGACATTTCGCCAAGCCAATGACAGCTCTCGTTAGGGCTAGCAGTGGTCACCTCAGAGCTTTTTATTGGTCCAGTCCAGATCTCCACAGCAAACCACAAAAGAGCAATCGGTCCAGAACTGTAAGTTTGACAAGAGCCTTAAAATGTTTATTCTGTTCAGTGCTGGTACCCTGGGACTTTACAAGTACAGGGTTGCAACAGGGAATTCTCTTGTTTGATCCAGCAACTGAGCTGCACTCAAAGTTCTCACTCTGAGATGCGGGGGCACTCAGGCTGCCTGTCACATGGTCACATGATACTGGGGGTTTTAATGAGCATCCCTGCCCGTTCCAAATCCACATCTCGCCATCTCTCCCCGCATTTGCGAAAGAGAACAAATCGATTAACACACACAAGGCGAGAGGTAACTCTCCACACACCTTCCCTAGTCAAACAAGCATGAAATCACTAAAGGATGTTTTTGGGTATCCCTTGTTCAGCAATAGCGTTACCTGGAACGCAGGAGGTTCGCAGTCAGCAGCTGGGCTCTTAGTTTTGCTGTCCCGTCACTCAAACACTCAAAACAGGCGTAACTGAAGTCAGCTGTTTTCCTGCTCGCCCATCAATTCACAGGTAAGGGCAAGTGTAAGAGTTGACCCTCAGAGAGACCTCAGGCAAAATACCAGCTCAAGTGTTCAGGGACACACACCCGGCACTAATCCCAATTACTAAATCGTTACGTGCGTTCTATTTTCTGCCTTGTAATTATGTTTTAGAGGGGCTTTTGAAAAACGCTTGTTGTTACAGCTCTCGGATTTTTTCACATCTCTGGCAAACGTTTCAGCTTCACTTGAGATAGGCCTGTCAAAATGGAGTTTAATGTTTCAGAGATGGGGAAAGTCTAGGAGCTTATCTTTCACTCCCTAAAGGTAAAAAAAAAAAAAAAAAACACAACACACACACACACACACACACACACACACGAATTTAAACATTTCAAGTATACAAGATGTTTTCACGTAGGCAGAATATAAATCGTGGCCTTGTTTATATATGTAATGCTTGCTGTGACCCTTAGCGTCTGTGAAAATGTCATGCGCTAGTACACGCTTTCCTCTATTCTGCTTGAGTTCCATAGAACGAGTACTTCTGGACCTGCTGAACCGCAACAATTTAAAGTAGCAGAAAAACACCCAGGTCCACTCAGTGGAGCGCATTACGGGAGGGTACGTCAGGCCCTCTGCTGACCACATACCTCACAGCAGGCAGCGTGATGTAAAGACCATGTTGCGTGGTCACGGTGCCAAGGGAGAGAGGAGGAAAGCAGGTATGACAGGAATCCAGGAACATGGTTTAACACAGCCAAGAGACCAGAGGCCCTCGCTCAGCTCCCACGCAGCAAACACAGCTTCTGGTGACCGGGCGACACCCGCAGGAGCGTGATGCTGCATTCCTGGCTTTGCGCCAGCGCCTGTTTTCACTGTCCACCGCGCACTGTTTCTGCACGTCCTATTGTTGCCAGCGAGCCCTGTGACTCATAATCAGGTGTGCGAATCTGGGAATGACGCCTGCTTCTCTACCGTGCGGCTTGGCAATCACCCCACACACCACCTCCAACGTGGACACCTGCCAAGTGACAGGCACTTAAGGCCCGTTATCATCTAAAACTGTGCGTCGAGCATACCTCAATAGCTCACACTCTTCACCGCACTACAGATTTAGGACAGACACGATAGTCAATTCACGTCAGGTTACTGCTGTGCTTTCTGTTACATTTATAACCAGAGAACTGGTCTGATGCAATATAATGTATAAGTAGAGCAATATTTATACCAGCAGCTTTTCCAGATGCTGTGAAGGGATGCGGCAAAGTGTAAATATCATCAACGATCACTCTTACATTACGGAAAAATAAGTCTCTATCAGTGTAAAACCAGCACTAAACACACGTGTGCTACATTTGTGGAACATGCTGAATCTACATAGATCTAAATGTTTGGTGCAGACACTCATATACAAGCAGTCAGGACATGCACGCACACGCACACGCAGCTTTGGGTCAGGCAGGGTTTAAAGTCAGGTGCGGCTGGGGAAATGGCAGCTTTAGTGGATGGTGCTGAGGCAAGGGGCAATAGCATCATTTCCAGAAAAGCTATAGCCTTTCCCCTCCATGTGGTTAAAAAAAAAAAAAAAAATAGAGAGAGGTTTGAGCAGATGAACGTGATTTCTTAATCCCTGCCGGAATGTCCAGCAACCTGAAAGAAAGGAATACAAGCTGTACTCGAGTGTTGTTGCCACGCGTGGTCCACAGTGCGCTCACCACTCCCCCCCCCCCAACATGCTGTGCTTGTGCACTGCGTGTGTGAAAATACACGGGGGGTTGGGGGAGGGGTGGTTGAGAGTGGGTGATGTAATCAGCTGGCACAATGTGAAAGAGAAAAAAAAAAAAAAAAGGTTCAGCACAGTTTCATAGAGACTGCAACCCTGCTTAATTCTTTGCACACTGTCTGCACAACCAATTGTGTCTTTTTCACAGGCTGACTCAAAGCCAATGAAAGTTGCAGGTATTTTGTTGGCAGAACATACCATCTGGGGTCAGAGGTCTACAGAATGCAGTGTCCATTATCCACAGGATTCCTTTGGGCTGTGCCTACAGATAAGAAATAATTACCTTGTAGACATGGATGAATAGTGTTCAGGGCAACATGGGTTGGGGGGACAGTACCAAACTCCAACATGCTGTGTCCCTGCTTCAACTTCTTAATGAAGCACTTTGAAACTCATATGGGTCTGTATACACCCCTGTAGGTGAGAAAAAAGGCTCACATGCTCTCTGAAATTATGATATAATCTTCAATTTGTTGGTGCATCCATGGAAGGTCTACCAAGAGTCCAAAAGCTATGGCAATGAGAGCACAGCAGGTAAAAATACATTTGGAAACCACAGCTAGCTCTTGGGAATAAAGGTATTTGACTTTAATGTGCAGACATCCTCTATAAAAAGAACAAGGGGCTCCTATCAAAGGCAATATGTAGTATTTCTTATGACATCAAAAAAACTGTCTCAAGTGTCAAGTAGACAAAAATCAACCGAAACTGTACTGCAAGGCAGTTTTTTAGGCTATTCTTAATCTATTCTGCTGACATCAGCAGCCCAGCGCAAACCTGGGTGAAAAACAGACAAAGGAAATAGCTGGTCTACACACTCCATGAGGCTAGCGTAGGGGTATGGAGTGAGCACGTGCAGGGTGCGCGAATCGGGATTCGAGAGCGGTCTTACACAGGCCGCGCCATACTAGCCGTACAAGTACGCAGATATAACATATCGGCGCAGGTAGTCACCCATCAGCAAAACTAGCTTTCTGCTTAAGCGGTTTCTAATTTTACGCATAACGGCAAATGACAGAGGAAGCAATTACACTGCTGTGACCACCATCTTTTTATAACCTACAAAAAAAAAAAAAAAAAAAAAAACAGAAATCCACTTATAACCAGCACTTTGTTACAAGCATTAATTACCCAGGAAGACATACACCCAGTTTTAATGCAGCTGGTTAAAAATGTGGAGTAAAAAAGTGAATTCAATTTACGGCGATTGGCAACATGTTTTTGTTTAAAAACACCGCGTCTTGAAATGTCCAGTTCAACAAATTTAGGGAAAACAGAAAATCAATCCCAGAAAATCTGGAAGTGCTGGTGAATTTCATAGGAACAAAAAAACAGAAAACTGTTAAAATCTTATTAGCAAAATTAACTACGTTAAGGCGTACATCCAATATGCGGCGAACTCCAGAACGGTGATATTAGGCTATATGGTTCATGTTTCTGTCTTCTGTGACCAAAACTCACATCTCTGCACTTTCACTAACAGAGATACACCAAGGCGGCCAGGACACCTTCGCCAAAAAAGACGTTCCCTCTCGAGCTTTGGGGGGGGGGAAGCAAAATGCACAAAGAGGTGATGGGACGGAGGAACCTGGTCACGATCGGGAAGCAAAGTGCGAGCTGGGGCGGGGGATCTTCTGAGACTGGATACGAGAACATGATAAATGCGCAACAACCAGTTTTAATCAAGGATCAAAGTGAGAGCGCAGCCAGTCTGTCTAGACTGGAAGACTGTTTCAGAAGGGCTCTGGAGCATACGAAACAACATCTGCAAGGAGCATTAATCACACTTACACTCGCTCTTTGGGGCTCCTGTGCACCAGGAAACGTGCGCTTAAATCTATTAAGCCTTCACCATTTATGACAAGGACGGATGCTTTTGAGAGGGGAAAAATACATATAATGCTCAGCAATGAGGCCATGTGGTTTACAGCTACTGAGCAGCAAACGCCACACAGCATACGGTTTCCTGCGCTTATACACACCACGGGGATTAAAGTTTCAGTCCGTCTGAGAATATTATTATTATTACTATCATACCTGTGAGGCGAAAATTAACTTCTTTGGGGGGGGTTCTCATTTTTTAATCAACTCATGGGATTGGATATTTTGCCATTTCTCGAACTGGAAAATCTCACCATGTCATGCATCACCATGTCCAAAACACAAATGACATGCCTAAATTAATCAAGACATGACCGAAAACACAAGCTTCCCATTAATGTTAGCATGAGCACATGACAGCATTGAAAACCTTTAATTTTGCTTCCATTTACTACCAACCTGCCTTAAGATAACTACTGTGTCAAAGCTTTTAACTTGACCAATCTCCAGTTTCTCTGCACTGTCCGATTTACAATATTTACCTCCGCTCGCAAGATGAAGAACATCACATAACGCGGTGCTTTGAAAGAGCTTAGAACCTGACTTTGTTAAAGCAAGTGCATGTCAAATGGTCTGTATACTGAATACTAGGCTTATTTTAAAGAATACCTCTTAAGTAGAAAATATACAATGTAGAGTTTAAAATCATTCTTAAAGCAGCTTTTTTAACAGTGGCACATACTCTTGGTTTATTCAGTGAATTGAACGCAGTATTATCTATGAAATAAATGGTGGTCTTCGAGCCCAGCTCCGTCGTGATACTCAGAACCAATGCACTTTACATTTATCCTATTATGCTGTGGACTGAGAGACCTGTCTGCAGACAGGACCACTCCGCACACACTTAGAGGAGTGTGAGAAGCTGGGCTGGGGGCAGCAGAGATGGCGGCAAGTCCTGGCCACCCGCTCAAGGTAAACGTGCAGTCGGCCGCCAAGTCCAGAACTCTCCAGGCCCTGCAGGCGCGACGCTATGGAAAATGCACCATGCGTCCGGCCATCAAGCCGCTCCAATTGCACTTACTGTGAGCCCTACGCGCACAGCAACCATGCATCATTTCCCTTCTGAAATATTCATTACCTTGTAATAATCTGTATCCAACGCACTACATCATCGGTGCTGGTGCAGAGTAATCTGGGTTTTTAAAAAATGCTAAAAATACATCATTTTTGTCACAGGAGCAAAAAAAACACGACTCTGCTCTTACTGCTCTTCGCAAGTCCTAAAATGCGACACCGGGGGAGCGGAGTAACAGATTCTTCGAGTGCTCCGTGTGCTCGATAATGACCAGAAGATGAGAAGTCTTGCACGTCGCACCGCGATCCGTTACAACAACACTTGATGGAAGCTGCGTGACTCCAAAGCCTCCCGTCTGTCAGAAAGCCGCATAAAGGCAGGAAACGCAGAGTGCTGACAGGACAGCACACGACGGCGAGATCGGGGCGACACCTGCTACTAATCAGCGCGTCATGACTGGGCTATACCTCAAACCATGTGTGGGGGCTCACGGCGTGTGCTCCTGAAAATTTTCATGCATTTTCAAGTACGTGTGTGACAGGGTGCCTACGGTCTGGTTGCCACATAACAAGTAACCAGTTATTAAAAAAATAAATAAAATTTTTTTAAAAACCCATTCTTTTGAAGCAGAGGATGTAAGCGTGAGCTTCTTAATGTGATGGGGATTTGCGTGAATCCGGGGAGTGAGAGATTGGATCCTGTCGCTGCAGTCACACCTGATCCTTATTGCATTATGGTGCTCCATGCATTATGCAACGTGCAAACTCTGCCTTCGCGGCAGCGAGACGCGAATCCAGTGCGCTGGGGCAGCAGCCGTCTTCACGTGCCTGGAAACCGAGCCAGGCAATTTAAAACGTCAGCTGAACATCAACGATAATAATGGCAAATTTCTACAATCGCGGAGTTGCCTTAAATTGGCAAGGCCTGTTTGGAAAACCATAAATAAGCACAGTAAACTAGATCTGTTATCAGAAAGACTTGGCAGTAGAACCAAACTAAAGAATACCCGTGTCTCCTTCTACTGCCTCTGGCTTGGATACCCATTATGAGAACTGCTGTATACTAATGTGCCTGGATTACCACACGTAATGCGCTAATACACTTTTTAATTGTAGTCTTTCAGGGTCCCTCTTGTACAAGGACTGAGGGCAATACAGTAATTGTATTAAGTGAAGCGCTGTTTAAAATTCAGCACTGATGCAGGCTGGGATGTAAGCTTTGTAGAACAATAACCTTGAAAATTAACATTTAAAGGCACAGTGCACTTCCTACACTTGAATTTAGCAGCTAGAATACCTGGTTTAGTAGAGAAGGACACATGCACGCACATGTGCACAATAAGAGCACCATCAGGAAGGTATGGAAAGTTTTTTGGGTAAAAGTTTAAAATATGTATATATTTTTTAACTTAAAGTCCTGCCTGTAGCATGAGGCTTGACATCTAAAAACACGTCCCTGCTGCCCCGCTGGGCCACAGCTGCAATGGTGGAGCGTGTCAACGCACTGTTCTGGTTCGTCTGGAAGAAGTTAGCCCTGCACAGGGTCACAAAGCGTCCAAGCAAAGCAGAGAGCACAGTCTGGTCTGCTGGCCCTGCTCAGCCCAAAGATGTGCTGAACTAAAAAAAGCAAACCGATAAATAGTTCTACTTCACACAAGGACTTAGTCCACTCTCTGAAAGGGAACACCTGTCCTTCACTGACATGTAACATCTTTTCAAATATTACTGTGGCAGGCAGCTTGATTTGCTTAATGTTCTGCATTACATGCATAAGAATAACTTTAAACTCAAAGTTAACATACACAACAGGCATGGCTAAGTGACATTGAGGGATTCTGGGAACGTGGACAATAAATTAATGTTCTCACACACACACGCCAAAGTTAGAGGAAACACACCTCGATGACTGAACAGGCAGGCCTAAGTGAGGGTGCCCCATGTCAGGGCTTTTCAGAATGTTACACCCTAAGCGAAACGCACATGAAGGCAGAGTTAGCGCGCCAGATTGCTCGAGACGTTATCCTTCACACCCTGACGGCAGAGCCGTCTGCTCACATTAGCAACCCGCACGCATTTCGCCCGCCGCTCCGTTCGCATCCGGACCCCGTGGGCCTGAGCGATGCTCAACAGAACACCTGGGGATTAGCGACACTCCGCCGCTCCATCCGGGCACAGGCAGGCCAAGAGCATCGCATTAATCTCTCAGGCCCAGAGATAACACGTCAAACCTAGTAACATAATAACACATTTATTTGCTCAAACTAAAAGACCGTGAACAAAGAGTGCA
>JABJVR010048920.1:2150-23189 GCA_025773905.1 Chitala chitala | reverse complement strand
TTAAGACTCCCACTAAGAATCTTCATGAGGTACCATATTTGCATATAAATTTATCATATCTTTTAATCAGTTCCAAAATGTGAAACATCATATTATTTCTTACACAATCACAACTTGGGTGTCATATCTATAATGATATACACCAGGAATTGTTTCTAATATTTTGAGCTATGTAGACATAACCAGTGCTCAGGCAAGTTAAACACAAAGGGTATACAGCTGAAAGGGTGTAAATTTGCACCCTGTCCTTGTTCATGGTGTATATTATAAGAACATAGAGTGACCCCTGTACTACACAGGTAGGGTTATCCAGAGGACAAACACTCCACTGAAAGAGGACTTGATGGAGGGGAGAGTGAAGCTTCTTTATGAAAATATGTGGAGGGAAGAGAGATGTGTCTATGAAAATATGTATTTTATATATATATATATATATATATATATATATACTCCATCTATGTAAATAGAAAGCACTGGAATTGTGTCTATATTGTTCTGCTTTTACGTTAAAAGTACATTGATACTGATGTTAAAATATTAAATCATTTTTGATACAGGCCAGTATTTCATTCTTCTTTGGTGCAGAAAACATTCTTCTTCGATGAGTACATTTTCTTGAAGCATTTACTTTTTTTCTTCTGGAGAATGTTAACGCTGCCTGTGAAACAATCTCCCTTTGATTTGGCTCTGTCTCTGAAGATTCTTTGAGGCTGTCAGTTTAAATTTAGGAAGAAACCATCCTGAATCATACCCAAGCCACACCTGAGCAGATTTTTCCTGGCTTCGGTTTAGCACGGGTGGTGCAAATAGCTGACCTAAATTCATCAGAAACAGTAAATTAGAATGAGTCATGTGAACAAGTTGAAAAGCACACAGTGTGAAATCACTTGTCACTACAAACCTTGAAATACAGGTGCAAAGTCAGCAGTTACTGAACAGTAAAATACAGTGGGTAAGAGCTTCGTATGGCGTTCAAGCGGCAACACTGTCTGTAGACAACTGGTCTTGATTATTAATTCCTGCTGTGGTAAACAGCACTGTGTAGGTTCTTAACACACATAGCCATTATATGAAGCAGGCATTGTATTGTCATGCATAACATTTGTGACTTAAAGCATATAAAGAATATAGTTATAGATGGGATCCAGATAAATAGCAAAATCTAAAAAAATATATTTTTGAAGTTGGACAAAAAACAATTTTAAAGTTTATATGGGACAGAAAATGTGTTTATCAAGGATTTTTTTCCCGAATAACTGCCAAAGCCAAGTAAGAAAAAATGTGACTTTCAATCCGCAGTTCCACATTGGGGAATGAGTAAACCTGCAGGTCTGTTCAAAGTTGTTTTTTTTTTTTTTTTGCATGCTGACTACTTTTCATTTTTCTGATTTAAGATGGCTATATGCTAAATGGTACCATATTGACTCTAGGGATATAATCCTTCTTCTATTTTTATACTCCTGCATGTGTGTTTTGCACCACAGCCACAAGTTTCAAAGTAATATATGTCTGTGCACACAAAACTTTGGCTATGAATGAGGAGATGAATTCAGTGAAATCCCATGGCCGTGGCTTTCATCACATTGCCCACACATCTTCAAATGTTCGAGGGCTGGAGAAAAGCAGAACGGGAAAAATATTATTCAGACTCACAGTTAAAGGTGTCACCCGCAGTGCCTCTCAAACTAGAGAGCATTTCTGAAGAATTCCCGCATTGCTGGAGCATATTACTCCAGCCCTTTTTTTAGTATAATTCTTAATCTTTTATAATGCTTTATAATGTGAAATGTTTCACAGAGCAGCATTAATTCATTCATTTCCAACTGGGGATGGCACAGTGGTGTGGTGGTTAGCACTATTGCCTTGCACCACCACGCCTGGGGTTTGATTCCTGCTTTGGGTCTGTCTGTCTGTCTGTATGTGTGGAGTTTGTGTGTTCTCCCTGTGCTTGGTGGGTTTTCTCTGGGTGTTCCAGTTTCCTCCCACAGTCCAAAGACATGCAGGCTACTGTGTGTGTGCGCCCTGTGGTGGGTTGGTGCCCTGCCCTGGGCTCCAGGCTTCCCCATGACCTTTACCAGGACTAAGCAGTTAAGAAAAGTACATGACATTTCCAAGTGGATGTAAAGATTCATGCAATGTTGGGTATTTTATTGACCCAGCAGTACAATGCATGGTGCAATACAATAACCTAACACCTCCCACAACTATATTCTTGGTTATATTTGTTTCCTCATCTTCAGTCATTCATAGCAGCTGGGCATGAAACCCCTGCAGCGCTGCTCCCAAAGTGAGGCTTCAGCCTGGTAATTTATCAATTAAGATCCTGGAGGACAAGGAGCACATGGAAGGGCGGTCAGTCCCTCCCACATTCTCTTTAAAAGATATTTCATATTCCAAGCGTGTTTTCCGGCAAGGCAGACAAGTGAGTGGCGGGTGCCAGACGTCTAAATACCTCGTTTGCACAATTATAGTGTTATAAGAATGCTATAGTGTCTCCCAGAGTAAAAATAAGTGCTCTGGCAAGACACAACGACGGGAAGCCAACAGCAGAGACAATGTGACCATAATTGCTGAATGCAAAATAACCCTGGAAGCTAGCTTCAGGAAAGGTCACGACCACGGTGGTCTCCTCTTTAATTTAAACGTGGGAACAAACAAACGTGTGTAAAAGGCAGGACATTGTTTACGCTTTGCGATTTAAATCAATGTAACATATTTTTATATATGGAAGTTTTTAACAGAATTGTCTTTCAACATTTAACAAAAATATACAATTGAAATAAACAGCTTGTATGGATATAAGGTATTGATAGTTACAGTATGTTGTGAAAGGACTTCAAAATGTGAAAGTGGAGGAGAGAAACCTCTGGATATCTAAGCCACCACCAGGCAAAAATAGTGGACAAAATACAAATTATCAACAGCAACAAACACAAAATTAACTAAGGTTCCTACATGAAAACATATAAACAAGATTTAAAACTTAATGTTAGGTTTATTATTTACAGGACTTTTTCCACTTTGAAGGCATTCCAGTTTCTGTCATCATGCTAAACAAATGACAGGCGTTGTAGGTGTTTCTGTTTCATGTGTGTTTTAACCATCGCCAGTCCTCTAAATCCAAGGGCCTTGAATTTCTGAGCTCACACGAGAACAAAAGACCAAACAATGGATTATAAGAAACAGATCACTAAGCAAAAACATTAATCACAAGAGAAGGAGACAGGAAGCAAGAAGTTTATACCCTGCAAAAGGCTCGCACGAAAGAACAGTCCGATTTGGGAACCATCAAAGGGAAAAAGCAGACTGGGAAAACCATTGGGGGGTTTTTACCCACTTTCAGCCTGCTTGTTCAGAACTACACCATCTAATCTTTGGTCATTCGTTACATGAACCTTCCTCACGGTCTTACTTTTTTACACTTACTGATGCTGTGCTCTGTTAGTGTGGCTGCGTGATGCTGAAAGGAAAGCCAGCTTCAGGTATCATGGACAAAAGCACACAGGGTGGTGCATTAATTAAGAATGCTCGAAAAACAAATAGATTGTGGTATCACAGCAACACGCAGCATGGATATGTTAGAAACATAAGCAAGACACAACAGTACTTACCATTAGGAACAAGACACAATTATAAGAGACTATAGGAGCCAATAGTTTACTGTTACAGTAAATACAAACTGGAAGGGAATGTTAATTTGAAGCTGTGGGCCATTAGATTTTTTTTTCAATGTGGTGGGTATTTTGCATCCCAGGGTCTGCAGGTCATATACCTTCCCTGTAGGCAGCTTGCTGTTTATAGAACTTACTAGGAGTTTCAATGTGCAATGACTAACAGCCAGTTTTCCCTGTCATCTGGTTTGTGGTCTGATGCTGTTAGTGGAACATAGTGTATAAAGTTCAAAAGTGACAATTAAGTCACCTTAATTTATACAATTAACAATCTGTAATAATCGGAAGCTTTCCAAATCAATGTTAGAACTATATACTTTAATCAAATTAATGCACAATCAAAGAGGTATTTCAATTTGTGTAGAATAGGAGGTTCAGAATTTAGACTGCCTGAGTTTTTGGTCATACATTTAACCCCGAAACCTACCTGCTTTCATTTTTTTTTTTTTGACAATACTTTATTAATCCTAGAGGGAAGTTACGTCTCTGCATTTGACCCATCTCCTGAGGGGAGCAGCAGGCAGGCAGCCACACACAGCACCCACGGAGCTGTATGGCTTGCTCAAGGACACGTCTGGCTGCGCTGGCATTTGAGCCAGGAGGCTTCCACATCCCAGCCTGACGTTCTGCCCATTGAGCCACGAGGCTGTTTTTTTGTGCCTCTTCTTCTCTACCTAACAGGGAAAAAGTGAGTAACTGTGAGTCATTAGACACATTATGAGTAAGCATTAACAATAAAAGATTTAAATACAATGTTTGGCCCCCCCCTGTTCCTTTGGATCTGCAACTATTCTATATAAATTCACTAAGCACTCTGTTATTTGGTTCTTGTTAATGTGAAGCACTCTACACCACACACATGGCTTTGAGAACATTGGGAACATTCATGGGAAAAAATGAATGACAGAAAAGTATATATTTTTAAATACTGGCCACTTGTTTGTCAGTCATGCTGTGAATTTATTAGCAAATACTATAGGCTCAGATGATGCACTCTCCATAGCGACAGGATATGACAGTTCAGGGAGCACACATAACGTGAAGCGTAATGGGGTTATGAAGAACAGGACAGTCATGAGCATCACCCACAGGGCAGAGTCAACAGGAAGCCAGAAGGAGCTGCCTTCATGCTCCTGCCAAAATGCAGAAAAGTAGGTGCCAAACACAGGGAGGATTAGGCCCGTCTGGGCTCAAGAATAATTTGCTCCTGAAAATATGCAGTGGAAGTCAGAAGAACTAGAAGGTTGTAGGTTACTCCTGTCAGGCCAAGTGACAAAGTGGCTCTATAATTGTGTGCCTACACTGCCTTACATAGGATGGGTAAAAATACACTGAGGCATGAGTGAAATTACAGCTAGTTGTTCTTTCAGCTGGAATCAAAGCCAGTCGAGTCACAAGTTCACAGCAGCCAAAGAAAACAGTGTCACGAAGGACGATGTGGCTTGCGGTGTTAGTCAAAGAGCAAAAAACAACAATGTGGCCAAATTTTCGCCATGCATTATGTAGCACATGCTAAATCTAACTTAGGTCTTTGCCCAGAATTCACTGGACTGGTGAGCTGGTTTTAGAGGACGACAAGAGTCAACATGGTTACAAAACACCTGTGTTCACATAGGAGCTCACAGTACTAAGCGTCTTGTCTTTGTTTCAGGTGTGCCTGAAAAGCTTGTCTGCATGACCTCATCTCAAGTACATCATAACCGGATCTTTCTGTATCATCTGAACGACAGGACAAGCTACCATTGCTCAACCGTTTAGAAGTGAAACTAAATCCAGTCTTGGACGACCACCTGCGATACCGCCTCCAGTTAAATAACCAAACCTCCTCTCTGCTGGGGGGAAAAAAGCAACTGCATGGAAAACCACACAGTTTACAGGAGATAAAGCATGCTGAGCACTGAATATTCTTGTTTTTGTTGAAAGAGGATTTTATGGGACAATCCAAGCAACCCTTCATGCTGAACCATAATGTACCAAGCCACAGATATTCTATACCACTGCTCAGATTGTATCTTAAAGCACAGCAGTCTAATTGTTTCTGTTAAAACCCAAAACAATTTTGTTTCATGTCATTATCGTGAGTTTTACAAAGTCTTTGCTCAAAGTAAGCACTCTAGCTAACAACTGCAGAGCAAACATGACAACACAAACGACTTTATGGAGTATTACAGCTATTTCTTCCTTAGGCTGTAACTAATAGTAATTCAGAGCAATGTTTAATCCCACAAGTAAACACCACCTGCTGGTGAAATATAACCACAAAGGCTAACAATCAACGCTGCCAACAATATGAAGTTAATGCACCATGCAACAGGTATAATTGTGCGAATGTCAAATGCGGCTTGTAAGCAACCAGTCATTCCAGGCCTGCTCTTGCCAAAGGGAAATGTGGCTTGTATTATGTGATAAGTATCCACTGTTTGTTCCAAGGTATTTTAATGATGAATCAGTTGGCCGTTCCCTTCAAGGTCACGTGTTAACGCTCTAATGGACCCTTCCTGCGCAGGGCACATAAACGTCCTCTCTCTACCTCTCTATTGCACAACGGATTTTTCTTTTTTTGTAGTTAAACTACTTTTATGCTGGTATTCATCATGTTGCCATCGTTTTCCGTTTCTGCTCTGCCTGTTCTTAACCTCCTCTTACTGCACGACGATTTTCTTCAGACTGGGCACAACAGTAAAACCTAGAATAGGCCATTTGATAATCAGACCAAATATAATTACAGTAATAGAATGGAAATGCGCACTCCAGCATTCCATCTGTTAGCAAAAATACATTTTGATGTGAAGACATGTTTTGGATCAAGAGATCAACATATTCATCATGACATCTTCCGAAAACCAAGCAGCTTTGTTCATACACAAGGATAACTCTGCACAAGAACCTGTCATTCAGATGCGTAACCAAGTTACAGGAACAGAAGGGAGGCTACTTCGTCTGTGTGATCTCTAGGCAATAATGCTTTTTGTTTTCATGACAATGATACAACATGACTAAGTCAGCATAGATGGACGTCATACTCCCAATCACAATTCTGACTCAAAGTCGTGTATGAAAGTTGATTTCACAAAGTCTGCCAGCTAATGCTCACGTACATTTCAGCAGGGTATCTGGAAAATGTACTTCCCACCAAGCAAAACGATTTTTTTAAGTGTTTGCCTAAAATATGTGTTCTCTTGGTAGGAAATTAGTCATTGTGGTTTTCTGCAAGAATTGAATTCTTTGATGCACAGTACTGTAAATCTTATAGCTTGAACAGCCGTGCACAGTCTTACCAGCCTGTCAGTAATTATCAGCAGTTAGTTTGTCTTTTTAGAGAAACTGAGGGTCGTAAATTCCATAGCTGCATATTGTAAATTGACCAAGAAATGTAGTGTCTGTCTTTACTCAGAATGGCTTTCAAAGCTGAACTGTCAGTACTCCAAAACTTCTCATTGCTAACTGGTTTCTGTGCACTCCAGAGTAGCATTTTTTGAGACACCCCCACCTCCACCTCCCAATTCCTCACCACAGTCAAGTAAGCTTGAGGATCTGTAACAAGAAATAATATATTCAGACACCCCTATTTCCACTTCTGCAAACCATATGTTCTCACCCACACGTCTGCCTAGACAGCATGACCGTCTTCCCGGTGGCCAGTTTTCTAACTGTCATCTCCTTGGACCCCCTTGTTCTCCCAGCATCCTATATTTTATAGGTACGAGCAGGACATTCATGCCTGGTGTTATGGGAAGAGGCCTGCGTTTGTGTGGATGAGTGGGCAAGGACTTGTCCTGTTTCCAGCCAGTCAGTGAGATATGCGTTGATGTTTATGGCACGTTATTTGACAAGACAAAGTCACGATGTGGAATTTCCCACTCTCCCACACATCTTTTCATCTGAAATTCCACCACAAGGAATACATTTGCAGGGCCTCATTTTGGTCTTGCATTTACGGCTCTTTCGTTTGTGTAGCCACATCCTTTCCATCGCCTTGCTTTGTGCAAGATGCTTTAAATTAGGCCTGGTGGTAGGGAAGTCTGTGATGCTAGCAGAGGGCAGGGATGGGGTGTCAGTATGGCCTTTGCATGGTGTCGACAGCATCAATGTGGTAGGTAACTAGTCAAATCAACAATGACATGGGTCTCACTTTGATCATTCCCTTGTAGCTCTTATACTTCCTTTACCTTTGTAATCCCAGAAGATATCATGTAGGACTTCCCTTGAGCACTGTACCTAATGTGAAAACATTCGTTTAGAAAAATGTAGAAATTATGAGGACTATAACAAAGCAAAGGGACAGAGTGAGTAGAGACAAAACTCAGCGAAACACAGTTCCAGTTTATCTCTGTAAACCAGAACACACTGTGTGATCTGGCCATCATAACGATGCGGTTTTGCAGGCCTGTCAGATTCTCAAAGAAGGCCTCTCATTTGTCAGTGCTTAAAATAAAAGAGTATAATTTGACGGAGCGCAAATCCCTTTTCAGAAATGAACGGTGGTGAAATACGTGTGATGTAGGATCGTACATTAAGGGCAGAGAACCACAGCAGAAGCATCCTGAAATGTCTCTTAAGATATGGTATATCGAATGGCAATGTGGTAAAAGGGTGGTAAACCTCAGCGGGTTCAAATCCACGTGGACTTTTGCTGATGTGCTGTTGGTCGAGGTGCATAAACTAAAATTTTTTATGAGAAAAGTTAACCTGTATTTGTCAGTGAAGGGGAAAGCCTTCAAGCTATCTTGGTAACTGAGGGTAGAACCGCCTGTCAAGTTTCCAAATTATAAATGATGACGGAGGAATGGGAAACTACATTAAAAATCAATTTCTCTCTGAAAGGTATCCGTTTCATGCACGCCTGTGTGCAGTGAACTGGTGATGACCTACATGTTGCGCAGTCAGGATCCTGGCATCGTTGACGTGTTGGGCTGTGGTTACCACACCGACTCTGGTGGGCTGGTGTCATGGTGAATGATGGACTATACACTTCGAGAGAGGAGTGGTGGGGACAGGAAATGGGCACCGGCCCAGTCCTGAGTCCACATGTGGTCCACACTCATCACGGACTAGGCCTGCTCCTCTGGTTGGCCCGTACCCCCTTCCTCGGACCCTGCGGGATGTAAAACAAATGAAGCGTTGCATTTCTGTTCATTCTTTGAAGAAAAGCTTTGCGTTTCTCTTCATTCTTTTTCATTCAAAAACACAGCAGCCACTGCATACAAATGGCTTATTGCATCTCCACAACCATAAAAAACAGCACAAGCTGAAAGGTTTATGTGCAATATTGCAAAAAAACATAATTAGAGCAGGCTCAGATGAGTCAGTGCGCCTCTCGTACCCCACCCCACTGCACACAGTCTCCCCCCATAACCTTTTAACTTAGACAGAACAAAATACACAAATGCAATTAGTAGCTGCCTCACAGTGCCACGTCTGTTGTAAGCTGGGCCTGTTCACATCTCCTGTTTATTGGATCTGCTCCAAATCTAAATAAAATCCTCCTGTTTATGATAGCAGGCGTGATTGACAAAGTGGCCCACTGGGAGATGGTGTAAAGTAATGAGGGGCAGATCTCACAGAATACTTCTGTCCTGCTTGACCTCTGAAGAGAAGCACACTTGTGATTGTAGCTATAACTATAATTATAACCGCCATGATAACTGCAGAACAATGACAGTCTAATACTAGGTCCGTGACTTTATGTTGCATTAGAGCTGGTACATCGCCATTTTTTGTCTCAGTGCAGTTAATGATCTCCTGGGATCAGTGTTTGTTTTAATTAAAAACATATTCCTTATTTTTGCAGCTTCAGTAACATGTCTAACACAGAACAGCTACCTGAAGAACACCGTTGTTTAAAACTGAATCACATGGCAAGTTGTTAGAAGTAATAAACTCAGCTGTTATGGGGATAAGAAATGGAGTTTACCAATGCTTGTGGCCAGGCTGGGTGAATTTGTTCTTTCATCTTACGATTGATTAACGTTTCAAAAATGAGACTTAGCGCCTCTTAGTGGACAGAACTGTGTTTAATACGCAGCTCACGTGAGCGTTTCCAAACATGCTAAAGAGAAATTGAAAAACAGGATAAATGCAGTAAATTAAGGATCTGGCTTTCCTGACAGCAAAATTACAGAGTGCGTATATTAAATGGTTACGTGTCTTCTACAGTATGCGGGAAGAAACTAAGGAGGACGGAGAAGAGGTTTGGTGCATCTTATAAAGCCCCACGGAGACAGACATTGTTAGCAGCATGATTTCAAATACCTGTGTACTTCTTCAGCAGGTGGAAGCCCTTAGTTAAAGTAAAAAAAAAAAATTTTAAGTTATGGAAAAAATTAAGGGTTGCGGGGGTGTGGGAATGTTCTTCTGCTAACTCAGGCGTGCCTATCACAGTGAAAAACCCTCCAGCTAATACTGTACTGACGTTAAAACTACGTTCATGCTCAGCTGACAGCGCCAAGTGATATATTTCCCAAAAAGAAAAAAAAAACAGCTTAATAAAGAGTGGTTTTCTGCATAGATTCTGTTTCTGGTGCTTATTTATTTATGCTTGTGTATGGGAACACGGAAATTAAAGCAACACTTACCCTTTATAACACTTCCTGTAAAATATGAGTCACGTCTCCGTGATAAGAACTGAGTGGCGAATACTGTAAGAATGAGTTTATGGGAAACAAGAGTAAATTGGACTTTGTCAGCCTAAATGTATTGGACTTGGACAACAAAGTTCAAGTTGCACGAGATAAAGTGCAGTTCAGTTTTTTTTTTAGACAAAGTCAGTTCTGCAGAGGTGAAGAATATAACTAAATGAGAGATGAGCATTATAACTGAAGAGTTACTCTGCAAACGTCCAAGAAGATTTCCAGTTTTTAAGTCATGTTTCTGTATTATTATTATTATTATTATTATTATTATAAACCATCAATAGTTCTTAAAGAAAGTTCTTGTGACCATTTCCTTCGCACATTTAAAGAAAAATGGTGGATCACATGGCCAGCTTTTGGACTAATGAATCAACAAGTCACTCCAACGTTTTTCTAATAATAACTAAATCATTCACAGTCAACGTCAGGACATGACTTTATTTCAAACTGTGGCTTCTGGACCAGTTGTAGACTCTTCTGCAGATCCACCTGTTGATCAGCAGTATTCATGCTGACTAGTCTAACATAACTAAGGTTCTGTGCATGTTAAAGGAAAGTGTGAAAAATCAAATGTCTTCCTTTTTTAACCAATGTGTTTTATATATTATGCATTAAGTTAACAGTGAACACAGTGAATATGTTCCAAGATGAAGAGCTATAATTTACACTATGTGTAAAACAGTGGAGATATAATAGTTTCCATCTGGTTTGAATGCCATAGTTACCCATGTTTGACAATGCGATCGTCAGAGCAACTTGACTGTTACCTTATTTTTCCTTACACTTCTAGTACGGCTGTGGAAGGCCTGATCAAATTCAATGCACTTCAAGGACAGTGAGCAACAGATCTGAGCTTGATGTTTGAGCAAAAAGATTTTTGAGGAACCACTGCAATTAATTTAGGAGTGGGAATTACTGTTGTACCCTTAAGTTAAGGGTTGCTTAGGCCAAACAGTAGAAAAAGAATTTGCATAAATATAAAGAATGAAAGACTTTGTGAGCAACTTTGGTCAGCAGTGTGATTAAACCGTGCGTCGTGTATGAAGGGAAATCTCGAACAGAAAAACTTAACCTTGGAAGCCCCGTGAGCCGCACTGCAGCGCAGATTTACAATGCCAGGGGGGCGTGGGTGGAGGCTTAGACCTAGAATCTTGAGGTTCGGGCAGTGGGGCCTTGTTGGCCCGTTTTCCACGTCTGCAGGTTAAAGCGTGGGATTCCGGATTTCAGGAAAACCCATTTTCCCACATTCCCACAGTGGCTGCCGAGCTGTTGTCTTCTTAGCAATTGAGGGGTCGCGTTGAGGTTTGCCATCAGAGCTGATTCCTACTTAATTTCACAAGGAAACCCCAGCCCCTCCAGACCCATCTAATAAGAGTCTCCCCACTGTTAAAAGCACACTATTCCCCATGGACCTTTTTTTAACCAAGGATGTTAACTGTGGTTTGGTCTTTGGAATACTATCTATAGCCCATCTCTTATACATGTTGCAGTAGATCTGTTTATTCATAGATTCTGTGGTCAATTAACTTTTTTCAGATGCAGTCTGTCATTTTCAATAATGTAGTCTGTAAGACAGATATGTGCTATGAAATTCTGTAACAAAAAATGCTGATGTTCTATAATATAGAACAAGACAGCATAATTTCTTAGCTTTTTCTTGTAAATGTATGCTTGTACATTTTACATTCTGACTATAAAAACATCTTTAACAGTCCGGAAACTAATGAGAGAAACACCAAATCTATTTTACAGAAAAGATATAGGAAATAGTGGAACATAATTATTGACATTTTTTATGAAACATCACTATATCACAGTCACGTTATTACAGAGACACAGCATGCCTAATGTTCTATGATGCTGGATTTAAATCCATCCTATCTTCACACATTAATGCAGATTTTCGTCCAATCTGGAGAAAAATTCAATTCTGTTGTTATTCAGACGGACACGACTCTGAAAATTTATAACAAACATTTTCTTAATCTCGGTCATCAAATCTTCCTGTTGAACTGAACTGATCAAGTCAATGCTAGAAAACACAGAATGTTAAGTAACATTACACTTCAGGAAATTGTAATTTAATCCCTTATTAATCCCACAGTGGGGAAGTTTCGCTCTGTGTATTTGCCCCATCCCCTGGAGGGGTGGGGTTAGCAGTCAGCCATTTTTCAGTGCCCAGGGAGCTAGTGGAGTGTGTCTTGTTTAGGGAAACACCTGGCAACTGGGCTAGTATTTGACCCAAGAGACAGAACCAAGTTCAAAATTCTCTTGTTAACATATAAGGCACTGAAAGGCAAGGCACCAGTATATCTGTCAGAGGTGATTAACACGGGATTATACCCCAAATCATTCCCTATGATCGCAGAATACTAGCCTTCTTATTGTTCCACGCGTACATAAAAGTACTGGTACTAGAGATTTTAGTTACAGAGCTCCTAGTCTATGGAATAGTCTGACTGGATAGGCACAGGATGCTGAATCAGTCTCAGTCTTTAAATCCCAGCTATTGACTATTGTTTTTGATTTAGCCTTTCCACGACAAGTTCCATAGCTCACAGTAATTACTGTTGCTGGCGCATGCTGTACATGTCAATATATAACTGTAGTATTTTGCTATGGGATTGCTAGAGTTCATATTATTTACTAACGCCTCTCTAAATTCTTTTTGTGCTCGTGTGTACCTGGTGCCCATCTGGGCACTATCTGAGCGGGATGCCTTGTTAGAGCTGCTGACTCCTAGTGTACCCCCCTTGGATGTAGCATCGCCCGAGGGACACCAAAAGCCATTTAGAGTTGCTTCATCACCAGGAGCAAAGGAGGACTAAATTGTGTTACTTACATCATAGTGCTACTTACAGTCAAAGCCTCAATAAGTTCCTGTTTATTCTGTCATGTTAGCGTGTCCAGGAGGGGCTGGGCAGCCAGTCACCTTGGGTCCCCAGAGGTTTTTTTCTCCACACTGTGGAGTTTTTGTTCCTCTCTTCTGCTGTTGTCTGACTTCATTTGTATTTATTCCTATTCTTTAATATCTGCAATTTCTTGTGTAAAGCGCTTTAAGGCATATTGTTGTAAAAGGTGCTATATAAAAATAAATTAAATCAGCATCCCAGCCTGATGCCCTACCCACTGAGCCACCAGGCTGCTGCACAACATAGCCTGTTTTAAAATAGCATAGCACATCATAGCTTAAAGCAGATTCAGAAGTTTCATCTACTTATCCAAATCTTATTTCATTGTCAAGAGCCATAAAATGCCCTTCTCTGTACTTACACCACAGAGTATCAACATTTAATTTCCATCCAACAAACATTTTGGGAAAATTAAGAAACAATCCACTACACTTCAGTGAAAGTCCAATGACTATAAAGGCATTTAGATAAACACCTATTATTACGATGAAGAATAGTATACCACACTATGTTTCCTAGAGTAGGGGCTGAAATAAATCAGTATTCATAGTTCTCTCATTACATCAAGTAATCTAAAATTTCTTTGAACCACAATGATCCACATCTGATGCATTTACAGGCCTATTATCTGCAATTACAAGCAATGGCACGACTGCCATTTGCAAAGATAAGAAAATGGCACATATTTAAACACAAGCTGAGCAAATTCTTCAGCATACCTGTCTATTTCTGCCCACGTGGACAATTGTAGATTAAAAAAATATAGCCTGTTGTTGATTTATGTGTGAAATTTCAGGTGCAGAACAATGCAATTGATTTAAATACAAATATAAGTAACATTATACAATCAATCAATCAGACCTCCGTACTGTAGTTTCCGCTTCTTTACCTTGTCCACTTCCGTCTCCAGTATTCCGAGTTGTTCTCTTATCGTCTGATTTCTCACCTTATCATGTATAATGATAAGGTGAGAACATTATACAATACGATAGAAAATTATCTTTACTTACAGAGCAATAATGGACATTGTTGTACCGTTTACCTTTCAGGCTGAAAAGTCAAATAATGGTCTAGTTTTAACACAGCATCAATGTATCTCTTTAAACCTTGAATAAAATACCAACCCAGTCCAATAGGGGGAGCTGCTTCTGAGATCCTTTAAAATCTGTAGGGTATGGTGGTTGTGTGTGTCTGTGCGTTGGAATATGAGTGCATGTGCTGAAATTGAATGCATCATTGGCAAAGTATCTGTAGGATATTAAATGGTAGATATAGAGGGTTTTTCTTGAAGAAAGAGCAGGCAGAATTGGACAGCAGGCTTGACTGTGTTGACTCTGCCACCTAAAGCACTAGATAAAACAGTAAGAGTTCTCAATGGAGACACAGACACAGTGAAACAACAGCTCACTCTATGGTAACAGCAGCAGTGTTCAGCTTCACATTGTATTTCTGGACAGACGGCAGAACAGCAGCCAAAATATCTCAATAACATTGTTAAAATAACCAGTGTTAAGCAACAAACTGTCAAATAGCCAAATTGTTTTGTAATATATCAAATTAAGTCACAAAACATTTTTTAAAATTTATTTTCAAATGAGCAACTCAGGGAGGACAATAAAGACAGAAACACAGGACTGTTTATTGAAAAACAAAAAACTATGAAGTAAAATTCACATATAAACAATGAACACTCAGGAGCCTTTTTATCAACGTGGAGGCCAATGCTAAAACTAGAAAATTCTGAAAATTAAATTTAAGAAAATTCAAGGACACACAGAGAGCATGCGGACAGTCTCAGGTCCAGCAACTTATGTATGTTAAGGCTTATGTATAAATAGCAATTGAGAAGTTTCTGAGCTGTCAATGTGAGTTCCTAAGGCTAATGCTCAACTCTTTGCCCAAAGACAGCCTTCTTTAATAAATATAGGCTGATTATGTAACAGGAACACACAGTGAAACACCACCATAAATTAAAGAGGACCAACCTTTTAGTCAATGAACTTCAGAGTCAGACAACGTGGATGCCAAAAGGCCGGCCTGCATGCCCTGGGCTAGAAGGAACAGCCAATCAGCTGCTTAGATAGACTAAAGTCCTCCCATCCAAACCAACAACCAAGGAGTACAGATGGTGGAATAGACACAACGTTTCCCAACGTCTGCACGCAACACAAGAGCTGCTAGCCTGCTCCGAAGAAAGACAAAGGGAAAAGGTGGTTTTGATCATTCGCCACTTCCCCACACATGTCAGAGTGTCATTAAACAGGAACCGGAGAGCACGATGAAGAAAACCGACACAACAAAGGGGACCGGCGTCTGTGTTTGTGTACAGAAAGGGGGCCGTCTCTCCTTTGGCACGCTACGCCAAGTGCTCTACCCTCATCTCACGCGGTTTATCTAAGCCACTGGCAGGCTTCAGCGTTTCCCACACTTAACTTTTTCCATTCTTTGTGGTTTCAGTGTCACAACAACCAAGGCTCACATTTTCTATCCTCACAAAAAAAAAAAGCACATCCTGAGGTTGATGCTGTATTGGGTTACGTGGGAATTTTCAGATATTGTAATAACTCATAGGCATACATAATAATATGAAAGACCTATTTACGGCACAGATGGATGCTGATTTCCACAGGACAACCACATGGGTTTAAATGTCAGAGCCGTGTGCAATTTCTCCATCAACAGCCTATGGTGACTGCCTGGTTTCACAACATTTCATATTTTTCATGCTGGTATATGCAGCATAGTATATTTATTTACATATAACCACAGGACCAAACTTCAACATATAACCATGGTTTGCTGCTTTCATATGACATCATGCTACCTAACAGCCATTCATAGCTACACAATTGTCAACGTTTCAGTGCACTAGAGAATGAATAAGCCTTGCTAACATAAAGGAAAACACAAGCATCCATCACAGGTAGAGAGGAAGAAAGAGGAGCCTTTAGCATTTAACACAGAAGAACTTTATTCCATTCACGTCGACACGGATTGTCAAGGCTCAGAACAGCAAGACCAGCACTCCACCAACATGAAAAAAATGTTTTAAAAAGCTGTAAAGAAAGAGAAAAAGAGGCACAATTTACTCTGACTGTACATTAATATTTAATAGATGAAGGCGTATCTTAAACTGGCAGAGCACAAAAAACAAGAGGTTTTTAATAGCAACAGAATGATAGAAAAACATGCAGCTCGTTCTGAATGCCATTACCACCAGTTTACTCCAAACACATTATAGTGAATACAGTGATGTTGCAGCAGTGCTTAAACAGCGTAACAGACTAATCCAGTTTCATAAAGTGTAAACGATGACAGGATTGTAATTAGACGACCATAATTATGGCAAGTTAAGTCCCTAGATCATTCTGAACGGGTTCACAATATTATGGTCACCAGCGCAGGCAGCATCAACAAATCACTGGACCGGCACGCTGCAAGCTGATTGGTCTGCAGTGTGCATGCAAGGATCCCGTGGAAGCGTGGAAGCACATCCTCCAGACGGCAAGGTGAGAGTCTTTGCCAAAGCCAGCATTTTCCGCCAATGTACACAGCACTAAAAGCAAAAGCCACAGAGGTGACCAAAATCACAGCCAAGCACGGCAGTTAAATAGCCTTCGGTCTACTTTGTTGAGGGGGGCTGGCAGCAGTTATACCCACAGAAGGAAGAGGAGCATACTTTTTTTAGAGAGACATTGAATTCTTCAACCTGGGCCTCCATCCCTTCCCCGAGCTCCCACCTTGCCCCCCATCCAGGCCTTCAGCGAGCCTCATGGAGCAGGAAGAGCTTGACAGCATCGGGCAGTGGAAGAGACGGGACGTGCCCCAGGCGGTGCTTCCCAAGAGCCCGGCGGACGCAGATGCGACATAGGTGGGTCAGCCTCCGAGGAACCCCTGAGCAGGAAGAGAAACACAGCATGCAGAAAAAAGTGTGCGGACAGCTGTGAGTGTTAATATCGCCGAAATGGGGCATCATTTTCGTGACATGCATAAGTGAAAGGGGGTTTGTACTCCCAGTCCTGGCACATGAGGGCCTTACTGGACAAACTATTTTCGTCTAGTGTCCTGTTTCTGTGCCAAGCTAATTTGCTTCATTGTGGAAATTCTATAAAATCTGATAAATTCACATGCTGTTCTCTTTGTGTTCCATGTTTACTCAAGTAGGCTTTTGTAACATAATGGCACGTACACTTTCTTTGCCTATTAGCGCTTCAATGTTCCTTAGAATGTGGCGTCATAGCCTTTCAAAGTAAAAACCACAAGGGGAAAGCTGCTTTGTAAAAGCCAGCTAAACTAATAAATTATGGACAACCTGTAGAGTACAAAAAATTCACAAAGCAAGTAATAAATAGTCTCCTACTGATGCATGGTGGTCAAAAATTTCCATAAAACAACGTGAATTACCACCAATGGTACACAACACATTTGCCTGTGGTTACATAAGCCAACGTCTGCTGATGACAAATTGTAAACGCTTCAGCAGTTTCCCCCCAACACTGCAACCCCCCGTCCCCCCCAAATCTAGGGATACTCACTTCGAGCCTCCTGAAAGAGAAGCAGGGCCTCTGGGTCCACCCTGACTCTGACGCGCCCGGCGGGGTCGGGTTCAGGGTGCTCCTCCCAGGGCACCAGGGAGGGGTCTGCACCATGGTCCAACAGCAGGCTCACAAAGCTGAGCTCGCAGCCGTGCCGCAGGGCGGCATCCAGCAGGCAGGACGCCAGGCCACGACTCAACGCCTCCCGGCTCACTGGCCCCGTGTAGTTGTAGTCGGGATCGGCGCCAGCCTGCAGCAGCAGTCGGAAGCATGGCAGGTGGTGATAGGCCGCGCTGATGTAGAGAGGGCACACCACCAGAGAGGAGAGGGTGCGGGCACTGAACAGGGGCCGTGGCCCAAGCTGGTGGTCTACATCTACATCTGCATTGAACCTAGGAAGGCAGGACGGAAGTCAGTCATCACTAAAAGTGCTTATACCAGGCCTCATAATCACTGGACTTACCTTTCTTACAAAACACATTTTAAACGTAAAATTAACAGCACCTCTTCAAATGCACATTATTGTTTGTCTGGCTGTGTTTGTGAGACACTATTGGTTTGACAGTACTTGTGTGAAAACAACTGAGAAGCAGAAACTTGCCAACTGACAATATAAAGTACCGCATATTATAGAAATATCTGTGCAACTGTATAAAATATATTTATTCCAGATGGTATTTGACCGTTATTCTGTAAAATACATACATTTCAATAAAAGTCTTTGCATATACAGTATGTGATATGGTATTTGCTAAACAGCATGACTTTAATATGTAGGACAAGAGACAGCTATGCTGAAACATTTCTCACATCTGCTACAAGATGGACTGGAGTGAATGGTTTGACCAGCTATAGCAAAGTAATCAAACCGATACCCATGTTCGTATGGCATCTGAAAGCATCATTCATGATTTTCATGCTGCAGTCTCTGTTTTCATGAGGCAGCCTATCAGGTACAGACATGTTTTATGAGTGTATGATGTTCTAATACTGACCTACCATTCCATGATGCACTTGGAGTTTGTGTGTGGAACTCGTGTTAGTATATGCCAAGTGTGTGCAGTGCTTCTGTCTTCAAAAGGGTCAATGTAATGTTTGACCAGTAGTTCTGACCCCCACCATAACGTCCTGCTATTAGGATCTCCTCTCTAGTGAACACATCTGCTGATTGGTGTGCTGCAAGGACACCTTAAGTTAATTTATGGATTATTCTTACCCAAAATAACCTGAAAATCCCTACAGCCCACTGCGATATGCTGACACTTGGACCAATTCAGAAGGGACCGCTGACTACGTGCCTACAGGATTTCTCAATGGATCGATCCACATCTCACTGGGGCACCAAACCAGCTGGCATCCTGTCATTAATCTCCATGTAACCAAAAGGAAAAATAAACCCCTAACACACTTACAAAATCAATCGGAAAGTCACTTATCTGTGTAAATCATATATATATCATGCATTTACATTGTGTAAAGCAATAAAGCACTTCAACGTAAAATTGACCAAATAGACCAAAATTCTATACATTCAGAATAAGACCTATGAAAATACACAACTGCATTTTGTTGAACTTCCAGCACAAACTATATTCAGTTTTTAATGCTTAGTGGTAGAATAGTTATTTGGTAGTTTTGCTGCAGTAGCATTTTCAAGTGTTTTGATACCAACAAAAAAGCCACAAATCCCATTTTTCTCAACACAAAATAAGATGCCATCTCACATCTCTCTCAGTGTATCTTCTATCATGCCAATTTTTGGTTTCCCACTGGCAGGCACAGGTACTTTGTGAAACTTCAGGTCAGGTCTGTGCTTTTCAGGTATAGAACAGAATTGACAAATGACTGGTGTTTGTGTAGAAACAAGCACAGCAGACACCAGGCACCTCAGCCAATGGCTCACCTGTACCGAGCTGCCTCAGCTGACATTTGGCACCACCTTACATTTCGGGCCTTATAGTCCATGACAAGCACTTAAATCTTCTGAGCAGCTATTACCTGTAGTCCCTAAATCAAAGCTGAAGAGCCATGGTGAATGTGCCTTTTCTGTGGCCCTACCCAGACATCAGACCAGCCCCATCTCTTTCATTATTTAAATCTCACCTCAAGCCTTTCGAATTTTTTTGGCTTTTAACGTAGATCGATTTCTGATACAATGTTTAATTCACCATTTTTAGATAAGTTGTTTCAATCAGCAGTATGAGTGGACATTTATTTTTTACTCACCTGTATTATTGTTTATGTATTTTTGTATTTGACCATCATTGTATTATTTTCTTTTGCTGTTGCATTGTTTATTACTTCTTAGTTATTTCTGCCATTGTGCAGCACTTTTGACAATGGGGTTGTATTTAAATATGCTTCAGAAGTAAAGCTGACATGGACACTGACCTGTGCCGGGCTGCCTCACCTGATCAGCTCCTTCAGTATGTCCACCCTTCCCACGCGTGATGCATGATACACAGGTGTGCTGCGGTGGTGCCGGCTACCATTTGGGTCAGCTCCAGCCTGCAACAGGATTTTCACGCAGTCCAGATGGCCGTTCACTACGGCGACGTAGAGAGCCGTCTGACCCTTGACGTCCACCAGGTCGACCTCGGCGCCCTGGCTGATGAGAAAGGCCACGCAGTCGCTGTGGCCGGCTGTGGCGGCGATCCGCAGAGGTGTGCAAGGAAGCCAACCACAGCACCAAACTGACTTCTCATTGATGCGCCTGCAAACAACACGCAGAACACCAGGGCTTAATGGCCAAATGTATAATGAGCCACACAGGCTAATACTAACGATAGAAACAGGCCTGTTTACAAATAAAATAAACTGATAACTGAGCTGATAATCGAGTATGATTCCAATATTTGTAATTTCTGGCTGCACAGTGCAGAGGAAGTACATTATGTTAGTAATAATGTAGTATACCAAACCAATTTAGGTACATCATGCTCTGTTACTACCACTTGAAGAAACAATGGCCTTGTATGTGTTACATATTACTGCTGTGTTGAAAAAAAAATTAAATTGTAAATGTAAAATTTTTTTACTTTAAAAGTTCCTCACTTCAGACATTCACTAGAGCTAATAATGTTTTTGAACTGTAAATAATTTTCTTTCTGGCTTCTACAACATCTGGCATAAATTGTGAAATACTGTAAAGTGCACAAATTTTTGCAGTTGCACCTTGGTTCCACACTATGAAGGCAACTTGGGAGAACATGATGTGAGTACAGTGTTTGGATGATGTGAGTATAATGTGGATGATGTGAATACAGTGTGGATAATGTGAGTACAGTGT
>JABJVR010048919.1:0-23192 GCA_025773905.1 Chitala chitala | reverse complement strand
CAGTCCAAGCTGTTAACCCCCCCCCCTTCCCCTCCTCCCCCAAGTTGCTGCTAACGCACCGATCACTTTTTACCCTAAGAACTCTATTATTATGATAATCTGTGCAATATTTCCCCATGCTGAACAATACCTGTTCTGCCAATGTTTTTCACTCCAGATTCAAGTCCCACCGCATATATCCAGTTGTATATACTGTTATATTTTACATTTTAGCGCATTTATCTTCGTTTATTCTTTTGTATATTTTTTTTGTATTGTGTACATCATATTTTTATGTTTCCTTATTGCTGCTGGTCTCTGAGAGCTACCAAACAAATTTCGTTGTATCACCATGATGACAATAGTCTAACTTCTTCTATCTTCTTCTTTTTTTTCAATACTTAAGTACATTTATTTACAAATTACTTTTGATACTTAAGTAGAGTTAATAACAGATACTTTCATACTTTCACTTAAGTAATAATACAATTGTGACTTTGACTTTTACTTAATTTTATAGTAAAATATCTGATCTTTTAAGTGTGGGTTTCAGGTACTTTATACAACAATGGTGTTTGTAGAAATATCTTGTACATGTTGAAATGTTACATGTCAGTAGACCCCATAGAGCTCATATTCAAAATCAGAGTCTTCTTTAATTTCTCGAGTGTTTCAAAGCATATAAAATTAATTTATTTTAGGAAATGTGTAAGTGCGTTGAGGTGGTGATTACAAGTGACCTTATTCAGATCAATATATACTAAAAAATAGAGGCATGTTTCCATCGTGTGGTGAGATTCAGTATTACACAGAAAGCACAATCGGAATCCCCTTCACTTACCTCAAACGAAGTATTAAGTCTTAGAGCAGGGGTGCCCACACTTTTTTAGCTTGCGAGCTACTTCTAAAATGACCAGGTCAAAATGGACAGGACTTGGCACCTGCCCACACCGCCAAAAGTATTGGCCTTATGTCATATTCTAAGAGATTGTGAATTTTGGATTTTCATTGGCTGTAAGATAATGGGAAAAGAAATAAACGGTTGAAATATATCACTCTGCGTGTAATGAATCTATATAATATACGAGTTTCACTTTTTGAACTGAATTACTAAAATAAACTTTTTGATGATATTCTAATTTATTGAGATGCACCTGTACAAGGCAAAAATTCTAAATTCTTGCTAATTTCACATATCTAACCTAAATGTTTGTTTCGAAAAATTATAATCATTATACATAAAACTTTAAAATTTTACATGTACACTATTCTGACTAATTACCCAAAATGCTTTATACCTTTTATAAATGTTAAAGCATTTATTGGTTCATATATACAGCAGGAGAGGACTGATGATAATCCTTCTATATTGCCGAGAGAGAGAGAGAGAGAGAGAGAGAGAGAGAGAGAGAGAGAGAGAGAGAGAGAGAGAGAGATTATGACTGAATTTTATTTTAAATGCGTTTTGCTACTTGACATAATGTAAGCGACAAATTAGGAGGAAAAAAATATATACGAGATTAACAGGACTACTCTGTCTGGGGAAACTAAAGATTTTTGGACTACAGGAAAGATAATGTGACTGCAAACTGGTGGCTCATTTATATTCTTTAAGATCTCTGTATTCTTTATTAGCCTATCCATATGGCAACGTGCGCACTACTTCATACAAATATGTATGAAAACTCCTCTGACTAATGGATAGAAAAATAAAATTATTAGTAAACAAAATTATTTCTTCATTGTGTATTTTCCGAATTATTCAAATTTACCACTTCTGAAATCACTGTGAGATCACCAACGAGCACACCGTTCTCGCGTGCTTCTTCCAGCGCTTTTCTGAGATTGGTTCACGGGCGCTTGTTACATGCGCCGCAGTTGTCGTCCTAACGCGATGACGTCAGGCACCCGTGGATTGGCGGTCTGCCATCTTTGATCGTGCGACAGGCCGCGGCGCGAGCGGGGCCTCACTCAACTTGAACCGCTCCGTCTCTCACGAGACCAAGAAAGAAACGCATATTCTATCGGGAGAAAACGGAAAAAGACGCGCACCGGTTGCGAGATAGTTACCGCCCTGCTCGCACGGTACTGTGAAGCCACGAAGAAAGCGATCGACAGAAAGGGCCCAGCCAGGCGAGCGGAGCCAGCATCTCGCTATTGTAATCCACCGGCCACACAAGACAAGGGAACCGGGCCGGAATAAGACGCCTGGGTGGCGAAAATAGAGACGGGACCGGCGGTGACGAGTAAGTTTCTGCAGTAGTGTAGATGGCGTCAGGTGGGCGAATAAATGCATTTGTTAAGTAACAAACTGAAGGTAGACTGGTTTGGGAGTTACCGGAGACGGAGCTGAGTGACTGAGCGAGGCAAAAAGTATGGGGTTCAGTGTTAACAGTAGCAGGTCAAGAATACGTTGCTAATTTAACTAGCTATTTGTCTCGCGACATCATTAGGGGAATGTTAACTCCACACATTCGCTAGTGGTGGAATTAAATTTACCTAATTAATACAGGTATTCAGTCGTGAGTTGTACTTTAGAGGCCAAGGGGCCACGCTGACCCGCCCGTCTAGAGGGTGAGCGGCGCTTTGAAAGACATCTTCGGCCTCCCACGTCTAGTCTGTAGGGGCGTATTACGACATGAACCTGCAGTTAGCATCCAGTTAGCTTATCTAAGGGGGCCGTTGTTACTACCGCTAGTTTTGCGTTTATTTTGTTTGCAAAGAATGGTTGCTATAATCAGTCGTTATTGGCTGTGGAGTGCCAGGTGATAGCGAAGGTCTCAAACCGAAGCGGGATGAGGCGAGTCAGCTACGTGGTAATATAAGGCAGCGTGCTGTATGTGGCTAGAAAATGACTGCGATCGTTTTATAGTTACACGATTTTTTCCCCTCTAGGAACACATGTAGCTGAATAGTGCAGTACTCACAGCACGTTTGCTAATGCTATGTGGACCGTTGTCTCCTTGGCACACGCCTGCTGGCTGCAGTGTGACTGAGAACGTAATTCAGTTTCGCAGGTCATCTTAAGATGGTTGTAAATTTTGATATTCTACTTACGTACTACATTGTGTTTTGTCTGCGTGTTATTCTGAGCACGTTTGTGTAAGGCAGCCAGGTTAGTCTCTGTTAGATAATCCTATTTCCTGGAATTGATATCGGGTAGAAACAGCGAAGCGTCGTAATAAACGAAACTAAAAGCTGTTTTCCTAAAGCCGTTAAAACTAGTCGTTGACCGAAGGTCAGTCTAAAATGAGACTTTGTTAATGTTTGGAAGTGTTTAGAGGGGAAGACTGCGGGAATCTTGGTACCGATAAACACATTGATTGTGGGTGACATGGTCTGTTTTGTCTACTTTTCAGTGAATGTGAGGAAACCAGTGTAAATATTTAAATGCAAATCTGTTAAATCTCCATTGGTCATTGTGTTTTTTCTGAGCCGAACGTATCGCTTATTTCCTAATTACTTGGATCGCAGCAGCTGAGTGCATAGCGTTTCTGTTGACGTGTGTTATGGAGGCAGTTATTGCAGCCAAATTTACATAAGAAAATACCAGTGCAGTTTTCAGAAAGAAATGGAGGATTCTGTGGGAGCTCAATAATGGTCTGCACAGATTTGTACACAGCCTATGAAGAGGTAATCTGCAAAACACTTCAAAGACTGGTTAAAAGTTCAGACACTAAAATGGACTGAGAGTTCGCCTCAGTCTGACCAGGGCAGTCTTTGTTTTTCTTGATGCTGGTTTTTAAGATAAGGGTTGTATTGAGGCAGGTGTTGCTTGCTAGTCGAACTGTGATGGAGGCTGGGCCTAGAACATAGAGGGCATGCATCTGGATGGCAGATGGTTGGGAAGATGGATCCTGCCGTGATCCCACCTAGGTCAGCTTCCCAGCTTTTCGGAGTCAAGGCAACCTGGCCTCGCTGCTCTTCAGTGGTTTGGCTGACTAGACCTGCCACAGAGAGATCCAGAGTTCTGTAGCTCTGGTCTCACCACCCACTGTGGTTATCCTGGTCTGGGCTGAAAATGTCATCAGTACAAACAGTGGCTGCTGCTTGTCTCAGGCTTATAGTAGAAGCAATCATCCTCACCAAGAAGCGTTAGTTACAGAGAGCTTTATTTTTCTTTTCCGTTCACAAGTGCATCATTTAGTCTATGGATGTGATTAACCAAAAGGCCATTAAGGAGCCATATTATGTTGACTCGTAGATTCCACCCCCCACCCCTTTCACCATGATTTAATCTGCCTTGTAATGTCTGGAAGTGAGAACAGATATAGTGAGTAAAGGAGCAGGGAACTGTTATGACATTTTGAGCACATAGTCAACTTTGGAATCTTTCTCGCCATTTTTCATTATTAACCACAGTGATATATGAGGATTTGAAAGTACCATATGAAGGTCTGTATGCCACTTGGAAGTGTAGGATTGCTCTCTTTGCTCATCTTGATTAAAATTACTGGTGGCTGTGATGATTACAATAGTGACCCATTCATCCTTGACTTTCACTTGGGGGGTTAAAAAAAAAATTAGATGTCAGCAAAATGGAATATTATGACTGCATTCTACGTGGTAGAGATGATCTTGATGGCTGTAGGCTGAAGAGAAGCTCATGGATGGCTGGCCCTTGCACTAAAGTAGGGCGGACGATGGTTCTGTACCCAAGCAGAACATGTACGAGCCCCAGGGAGGGTGCTGTCCTGATGAGGGGAGCAGGGGCCATTCTGGCAGTGCAGCTCCGCTCTTTGCCTGACGCTGCACTATCAATTATGAATGTGCTTTACAGAGGCCTGGGCCCCAGACGCTGCCTCTCCTGTGCATAAATAGCCTGTAGCCTTAGCAACTTGATTCGTTTCATTTATTTATGTATTTATTGCAGTTGCTCTCTGAGCACTCCCTTCCCAAAGCAACCTGCACAGCTTTCTGCTGTTCTACCTGTCCCCCCCCTTTTTTTTTTTCTTCCATACGAATATTAAACGAAGCATCTCAAGGATTAATGTGACTGCAAAGGCTTGCCTTGCAGTTTGAAGTGAGTTGTGTGGCTTTTTTTTCTTTTCCTTTCTTGTTGAGGAGAGTGCAGCTCTAACAAGGCAAAATGATTTACCACTGGAATAACTAAAGTTCTTTGAATCTTGAATGAGTGTAACATACAAGGATGCAGTTCTTTTTTTATGAAAGGGATAAGGTTTTAGTATCTCTTAAGTTTAATTTCCAACATTAAGTCTCTTGTGTGGGTGGACAGTGTTAAATATTACCATGTGTAATAATATTTTTTGGTTAATGGAAATTTTCAGGTTCAGGTTATTTGTGTGAAATGGAATAAATCATAGTAGCTTTATGGAGATCATTGGTTTCCAGAAAGAACATGCCAATGAGATTAAATGACTTAAAGTATGGATGCAGCAGTTCAAAAATTTTGGTTTGGTTTATTTCACGGATCAAGGGACACAATTTTTATTAGGGGCTCTATGTATTTTGTAATTTGTCTTAAAACTAAACTTTTAATACGTTTTCTGAATATGCATTTCTTGAAGTAACACATTGAGCATTTTGTAGTTCCACCTTATGACTGCCACCACTCACACTATTTGGTTTTTCTTTATCAAAATGAAAACAACTTGCAAAGCATTTTACTGTTGATTGGCAGCTCTCATGTGGGTATCTTCACACAAAATTTTACATCTGTTTTGTGGCTAATTAAGCTAGTCTTAAGGTTTTTAAAGCAGATGTCAATATGACTAAATTACTAGTCATAACTTTGGTTACTTGTGCCAAACCTTGGATACCAAACCGGGTGGGGGTGTTTTTCCCCCGGGAAACTGTTGCATCCCGGATGACTGAGTTAATTTGTCCCCCCTTGACAGGAAGCTGGTTCTGAGGGCTGAGGCCAAGGGAACAGACTCAATGAGTTTCCAGCGAAATGTCAGAGAAGTCAGGGCAGAACACCAAGGCAAAGGATGGCAAGACCAAGTACGCAACCCTTAGCCTTTTCAACACATACAAGGGGAAATCTTTGGAGATCCAGAAAACAGCAGGTGAGCTTCCTTCCTGGGGGTGGGGGGTCTGTTGCAAGTTTTTCTTGTACCTAATTCATAATGTAATGATGAAGCTGATTCATGGGAGGGCCATTTCAGGTGTTTTTAACAGCTGAGGACCTCTGTTCTCTTCCTCTTCTGTCACATGAGGAATGCCTATACTTTTCAGGTTCAGTGTATTTAAAGGCATGGGTCTCTAATTTTGAGTTCCGTTACTGATTTTAAGTGCTATTCCATGTTTTGTTTCATTGTAACTGAATAAATGGTAGCACCAAATATGGTGATATGTTTGCATGGCAATTTTAGTTCAGTGCAAGTACTGGCATAAAATTGGTAATTGTGAACAATACAATTTGGTGTTTGTACAGTAGTGCTACAGGGGTTTCTGTGGTTCTTGAATGTACAAACAGGGCGGAAGATGTAAAAAGGCTTTGCATAACCGAGAGCTGAGTGTTGGGAACTGTTTATTGTACCTATTTGGATTTTCTTTTGATTAGATATATGGAATGGGTTCTATGGCTTGCAAGTATATTTTTGTGTAAAGCTCAAAAGTCTAGTGTCACAAAACTTTAAAGAGAGAACCTGTGACTGTCAGTTGGACAGTCAGTGATGTAGCAATGAGGTGACTCAAATGATGTAAATATAAGTGAGGTTTGGTGCAGGCTTACAAATAATTATTGAAAACAAGACTTACAATAGCTAAACAACATGCAACATACTGAGGCAACTTGACATATCAGGCTGAGAATAACATTTAATTGGATAGGAGACTGCGGAAGCTGTGTTGTGTACCTAGTTGTAAGGTGAAGTGTCGTAGTCTCAGCTGGGAACATGAGAATGCAGTGCTGAGTGTTTTTTTTTCTCTGCAGGATACAGTACCTGTGTTTTTCTCTCTGAAAACAGTTGCCCTCTCGCAGGGCTGTCACTCATGTCCCTGCTGGCTTCCTTGCAGTTGCTGCCAGGCATGGGCTCCAAAGTTTGGGAAAAGTTGCTGTCAGCCGGCGCATGCCCCCTCCGGCCAACCTGCCCAGCTTGAAGGCCGAGAACAAGGGCAACGACCCCAACGTGAACATCGTACCCCGGGACGGCAGTGGCTGGGCCTCAAGACAGGAACAGTCCGGCGACGAGCGGTGGGTATAACGATATACAAATGTCTACGTGAGCACTGGGAACCTGGGTTTAATTTTCTGGTTCCAAAGCCAGCACTTTGAAACACCAGTTTGCTGTCACAGGGATTGTGTGCGCAAACTGGAGCCTTTAGAAGCTTTATTCATTTAGCAGCGTGATAGTTTACTGGCATATTTAGTTCTTTGGTTCCCCCTCATTTGTGTAGGAAGGGGTAAGCAGAGCAGCCATTGTTAGGGGTCTATTTTTTTTCTTGTAGGAAGGCTTAATTTTTTCTTTATCCCATGCTGACTAAACATCTCCTCCCACAGACAACAGGAAACCCCACCACCTCAACCCAAACAGGGAACCCCTCAACCCCCTGAGGCAGGCGGGGGAGCGAGCCGCTCCTGGGCAGCCAACAAGCAACCTGTTCAAGCAGAAGGTAGGAGAACTTTGCCTGCAGTTGGTTTCACAGCCACACGAGATTCCAAGTTGGCCTTGTGCGCTCAGGTTTGGGTCATGCTTCACTGTGGATGTTAAATAGCTGTGTTCTAATCTAACCACTGCTCTGTTCGGTCTTGTATCAAATCCCCAAAGTTTCAGAGTGGGTCATTAACAAAACACAAATGAACAGCTGAACTCACGGCTGATGTGACGCACCAGTGTTAAATTGGACGAACAGACTTTGTTGGAGGGGGAGGTGGAAAATAGATGCTTTTAAAACCTTCTGTTGGGATGCAGTTCCATTTTTTTTTTTTTTTTGGTGCCTTTAACAACGGTGTTGCTCCAGGACACTTAACAGGAGTGAGTTCTGAACAAACGCAGGTGAAGTCAAAGCGAGACGAGACCAGAGCAGCCCTTCATTTGTAAACCCTACTAGCTGCCAGAACCCACGCAGCCTGGTGGAGAAAGTGATGTGCTGTGGTGTTCTGCAGGGCCTGTCCGGGTGAATAGCCACTTCCAGCAAGAATTTCCCAGCCTCCAGGCTGCTGGCGAGTCCGAAAAGCCAGGCGAGCAGGAGTCGGAACCATACGGACCGGGCCCAAGTTTGAGACCGCAGAGTAAGCCCACCCCCACTGCCTTGCAGGCACATGGTTATGTAACAAAGCTGCTGTCAGCACACCACCATCTCCTCTTCTACCACATGTCTGCAGATGTGGGCAGCTGGCGAGAGGGAGGGGGCCGGAATCTGAACGTGGTGCCCAGCCCCTCCGAGATGGAGAGCAAGGCTCCCGAGGAAGGGGTGGGCCGTGGCACGCCTTCACCGACCGCAGCCATCTCTGAGCCCCGCAAGGTCAACATTGAAGGCAAGGAGAAGAAAGAGTCTCGGGACAGGTTGCCCCCCAGCGCTCAGCCCAAGATTAATGGCGGGCAACCGCCACAGGCAGGCATGCCTGCCACGTTCCACCCTCCCTTCACTGGCATGATGCCACCTTATGTGAGTTTTTTTTTTTTTTTTCTTGAATGTTTGCGACTCAGGTGTTTGCATGTAACATTTTTAACATACGTCAAAGTGCAATGTTGCTGTGTTTTTTGTAATGTCCCCCCTACCCTCCACCCCAGCAGATGTTTCACACCTATCCCAGAATGTCCTATGGAATTCCAGCAAGCACCCTCAGACCCAACATGCCTCCACAGGATGGACTGAAGTGAGTAGTTATGTTTTTAATTCTGGGTAGGAGGTGGAGTCCTACTTCACATAGGTGTCATTACATTAAAGCTATGTAACATGATTATGAATGTTGTTCACACATCCATCCATCCATTATCTTAACCGCTTAGTCCTGGTGAGGGTCGCGGGGAAGCCTGGAGCCCACTCCAGAGCACATAGGGCGCAGGGCAGGGGACACCCAGGGCAGAGCGCCAACCCACCACAGTGTTGTTCACACAGAACTGCTAATTCATTCAGTCCTTGCTGAATTTCAACTGAGTCAAACCCAACACTTGCTGTAATTTCTCCCTCAGGTCTTGTTAGTAATGCCTGTTTGGTGTTAAGTTTTGTATAGTTTTCCAACCCCCAGTACCAAAAATATACACACTTCTACAGTTCATTAGTGAATAATATGAATAAATTGTCTGCCATGATTGTATTAACTTCAGACCCCATCTCTAAGGATGGCATTGAAGGGTTTTGTAAGAGTAATCATGACTATTTGTGTGTGCAGAGGTCCACGGCCCGTCGGTCGGCCCCCCCAGGCTTGGCCTCAGGATCCTGACCGGCCCTCTATCATCAGTGCCACTGACCTCAAGGAGCTGGACAACCTGGACACTGAGGCTGATGAGGGGTGGGCTGGTAAGAGCCTGACTGATGGAAAGGAGTTGGGTTGGGGGGCAGGGGCGCTTTGGTGGATGTATGACAGCTGAATGTTAACTCATTGTTACTGTTTTGCCTGAATCCAGGGGCCCAAATGGAGGTGGACTACACAGAGAAGCTGAACTTCAGTGATGATGAGGAGAACCAAAGTAGCAAGGACAAGGCAGAGAATTGGTGAGACATGGTCATCCTAGTCTGTTTCCTAACCCTTTCCAATGTCTTATTTTAAAAGTACACAAATACAAGTGTTAGAAGGGTAAGTGTTTGAAACCCATGGATGGTTGGTTTATTCTGCGAGTTAAATCTGCACCCAGTTATTAGGGAATGACAAATCATTACTGATATTTAATCCACTTGGATATGAAATTCTGAATGTTTTTAAATTTTAAAAACACTTTTTTTGACTGGTATGACAGTGGGAAGGTATTGATCCGAAACAGGAACCTAAATAAAATTACCATAACTAAAGGGGCAGATTTTGAATGAGCAGAAATGCAGGCACTGCAGATGTCTGGGTTCTTTCAGATGTGCATCTTTACCTGAATGCCTCTTGTTTTGTGCATGCAGGGACTGGATGGGCAAGGTAGATCGCATGCGGCAGCGCAGCACTGATGCTTTGGAGGGCTCTGAGGAGCGGGCTGGAAGCAAAGGTTCATGGGTGGAGGGTGGTGACCCCAGGGCAGTGTCCCCAGGCAGCAGGGGACAACATGGAAAGGCAGGGCAGCCACAGGAGTTTCAGGTACCTGGGATAACTGGGTTTCTCTGTCTCCAATACACCACTGCCGGTGGCCAGTATTTGTTTGACTCATTGGTTCCTTTCTGTTCCCCAGGTTCAGTCAGGCCGTGCCATGGCTACTGGTGCTCCCCGTCAGGGGAAACAAGCTGGGCCCCCCCCACCAGCTGGGGAGGAGGATGCGGAGGTTTGGCGGCAGCGGCGCAAGAAGCATTCGGAGATGTCAGAGGCTGTAGAGCGTGCGCGGCGCCGACGCGAGGAAGAGGAGCGACGTGAGGAAGAACAGAGGCTGGCTGCCTGCGCCGAGAAGCTCAAACGTCTCAATGAGAAATTGCGGCCCGCCGAGAGCCAGCCACCCTGTGGCCTAGCAGCCTCCTCAAGGGATGAGGGTGGTGGGCTGGGCACTGACACACCCTCAGCCCCACCCACACCCATCCCTGTCAGGGACGACACAGACCTCTGCAGAGGGGACGAGGCCCAGCTCACACCCCAGCCACCCGACATTCCTGAAGACACGGCATGTAACCAGAGCGAGGATGTGCCTGCTCGACGGGACAGCCCTGCCGAACAGCCAACTGTGCGAGACTCCATTGGCACTGAGGACAGGCGAGGTAGTAACGAAACCATGTGACTGGTCAGGCCTGTAGATTTCTCTGTGCATGACTTAATGCTTAATGCACACAACAAAAACTTTTCCATAGTGTCTGCAGTAGAGGAGCCTGTAGCACCTGTACCACACCTGGATTCAACCAGCAGTGAGGACAGTCCTGCCCACCCTCAAGAGACGGAGGGCGAAATGGGGGCTACCATGCGCCCCTCTCTCACCTCTGGATACTCAAAACAGTTCCAGAAGTCACTGCCTCCTCGGTTCCTTAGACAGCAGGTTGGTCTACGCCTTTGGTTTCGTCACAGAAAAACATGCATGTTAAGGGTAGTGTAATTTTTTATTTTTTTATAAATTGGCAAGTCTGGATTTAATATTGAAATGGTATTAAGTGGTTTTCTATGCTCAAGATTTTTTTTCCTCCTCCCCAGGAGCAGTTGAAGCAGCAGCAGTGGCAACAACAGCAGCAAGGGGGTGCTGTGTCTCCCTCTGCTGCCCCAGTCCCTTCACCTCATCACCGCTCCCTGTACCCGCCGCTAGGGCCACACCCTCAACACCTGGCCTCCATGGGCTTTGATCCACGTTGGCTCATGATGCAGTCCTACATGGACCCACGCCTCATGTCAGGCCGCCCACCGCTCGACATGCCCCAAATGCTGCCAGGTACGTTACTCTTCTGGTAGCTGTGAAGGAGCTTAACCGTCAGGATTATAACAGTAGAGGCTTGGTGCATACACAGGAGAGTATTTGATTCCACCTTCCCCCACCAGGGAGAATGCCCCCGAAACAGGTGGTGCGCAGAGATCCCACAGATGCCTCAGCATCTGCGGCAGACTCCTTTGACCATGCTCCTCGGCCAATGAGAGAGCACGGCCTCCCCAGCGAGCCACGTGTCGTGTGGGGCTCAGATGCATATGAGCCCCTCCGCTCTGTCACACCCCCAAAGGGCCAGGATGGCAGCAAGGAGTCCAGGTAATGCTACATGCTGACAGCATTCACTGAGCAGAAGGTGATGTAACATACACTCAGGATCTCAGCAATGATGTGGACGTGAAGACTAAAGTAAAGGTGTTTAATAAATGGTTGAATATGGTGTCTCTTTATACAAGGGTAATGGCAAGTAGAACATACATGAATCAGTTTCATATAGATGGTGTAGTGGGTAGCTCTAGTGATTAAAAATAAACTAATTTAAATTGTGTTCTAACAATATTGTGTTGACCTTTTAGTAACTTTTGATCACATGAAATAGTGCAGTTGGAAGTTTAGTATGTAGTTGTATAGTAATACAGAAGGTACTTATGGTGCTTTTTACTGGACACTGTTGACTAAGGATTATTGAAACAGAATGGGATGTCTTTTTGCATCTATTTAGCCGTTTTGTGCTGTTGGCTAACATCCTAAAGTTGTGGTGTATCATTGAGTTGTGGATGGTGGTTCTTGCTTTGGTTTGGTAGAGACAGTTGAAACACATACCCCTTCTTACCTTGCAGACGTGACTCAGGAGTAGAACTGGAGAGAGCCCTTCCTCCTGCATACACCCCGGATCATAGTCAACAAGAGCCCAGGACCAAGAGTGATTTCTTTCCATCCGAGCCCATAACGTCCTTCCCCCAGGTGGACATGGGGGGGCTCCTGCTGGCAGAAAGGGCCCCTGTGGAGTCCACATTTGAGCTGAAGGAGCCTGGGTTAGCACGGGGTGAGGAGGCTGAGGGCTTGGCCGTGCTGAAGAGGAGCATTTCGCAGGGGTCGAGTCATTCCTTGAAGCTGGAGGAGCCTTGCTTTGAGGGTGTGCAGGTGTCACCAAAGACCCTTGAGCTTCCTGATGCAGGGGAGCCCCTTGAGGACAAACTCCACAAGGACACCTTCTCTCAGGGCTCCTCTGCCAGCAGCCGCACCACACCCCCTGCTGATGGCCTTCACAAAGTTGAAAAGGTGCCCAAACCCAAGTCAGAGACGCGCTGGGGCCCTCGATCAGGCCAGGGTCGCAGGGAGGGCATGGCCAGCGAACGCCCTGTCCGGCGCACAGGGCCTATCAAGAAACCCGTCCTCCGGGACATGAAGGAGGAGCGTGAGCAGAGAAAGGAGAAGGAGGAGCGTCACGAGCGGGTCGATCGTGTCAAGAAGGACAGCACCCCCAAAATCCCGTCCTCCAGCCTACTGGAGAGCCAGAAGGAGCCTGTTGAGGTGAAGAGAGAACAGGCCAGCCCTGCTGAGCAGGACGAGCAGGCAGCTGGTGGGGTGGGAAAACCTCGTGGGACCCAGCCTCCTGTGGGCACTCCAGCATCTGTGTCTCGAGAAGAGAGGCCTGAGAAACCAACTCCAGGAGACAAACACCCTGAACCAAAGCTCCCTCCCCGCAAAGAGCCCAACCTACCTCCCCGAGTCAGCCGAAGGGAGGAGAGGGAAAGAGAGAGGGATCGAGAAAGGGAGAACGAGTGGCCAACAGACTCCACCTACAGGGGGCGAGGCCGGGGAGAGTACTACTCTCGTGGCCGCAGTTACCGAGGCAGCTACAGCGGCCGCACCCGAGGCAGTAGAGGCCGCAATCGGGGGGACTTTCCCTACAGGGAGCCACGTTCCCGTATGGAGATGCCCTTGGCGGCCCCGGGAGGTGCCAACTTTCGTTGCCGGGAAGAGAGTGAGACTCGCAGTGAAAGCTCGGACTTCGAGGTGATGCCAAAGCGACGGCGTCGTCGCGGGTCAGACACAGATTCAGAGAGCGAGGGCTGTGACTCAGCCAGTGACACGGGGCCGTCGGACCGTGAGCCTAGTGCCAAGCCCAGCCGCCCATTTCGTAGGGACCCAACTGATTTGCGCCGTGGTACCAAAGGTGCACCAGGACTGGTAGGAGGAGCCTCAGCTCTTGGCCCTCCTCATTTAACTGATAAGACTGGATCTAGGGAAGAGGACAGCAGGCCCAAACCTGGGTTCTTGCCCAAAGGAGAAGCAGTGCGAAGGGGGCGGGGAGGTTTGTTTAGCCGCAGGGGCGGAGCTAGAGAGCGTGGAGCTCCACGGCCTATGCCCCTGAGGAGGTCAGGAATGAAGGAGTCGTCACAGTGGCCCAGCAAGCCGATGGAGACTTTCCATCCAGAGGAGGCAGAGGGCTCCCGAGGGGATAATCCCCCTGTAGACAGGCGCCCTCCCAGGAAGTTTGGAGAAGGTGGTGCGGCCGGCCGGGAGAGACCACGCAGGCTGAGGCCTACTCGACCCCCAAGGCAAGACAAACCACCACGCTTCCGCAGACTGAAGGAGCGTGAAGCGGCAGGGAAGCCTGAGGAGGAGACGGCTGTTGCGCCTGCCCCCGTGTCTCTGCCCACAGCTACTGTTGCTAAGTCTCTGGCAGGCACCCCACCTGCAGCTGAGGCTGCCTCTCCTGAGGCGCCAGTTGGTGCTATGGGAACAGCACCGGAGACAAGTATGTCTGCTGTCGCTGCGGTGAGCAAATCCCCGGACCTGTCCAACCAGAATTCATCGGACCAGGCCAACGAGGAGTGGGAGACGGCGTCTGAGAGTAGCGACTTCAATGAACGTAGGGAGCGTGAAGAGAAGAAAGGAGCCCTCGCATCAGCCTCTGCTGCCCCCTCAGCGTCCTCTGCCCCTCTTCAGGGTGCAGGGGCCCAGACTAAAGCCACAGCAGATACAGGACTGACCCCTAAACGAGAGGCAGCTGCTGCCAAAAGGAGTTTCTCCAGCCAACGTCCGGTGGACCGTCAGAACCGGAGGGGGAACAGCGGAGCCAAGCCTGGGCGAGGCTATGCAGGAAGCAAAGGCGAGCGCAGGGGCACTTCCGGAACCAAAGCCACCCGACGAGGGTAAGTTCTGTTAACATGGTTGACTGAAAGCCCCCCTGACATCTAAGAGGTTTTTAATATCTGAACTTTGTTTTATTTATATTCATAACGTACAATGGTTAAAGGACGTGAAAGCTTCTTCATTGCATGCAGTGTTATGCAGAGGGACTAACTGATATAATAAACTTGTTTTCAGTTTGTGCTTCTGTCCTGCCGAATGCTCTTGTTGCCTGTAACTTGCCTCTCTGCTTAGATTTCCTTGTACTTCCAGTGTTTGAACGCAAGTGCTCTCATCCTGTATAATTCCACCTTAATTGATTTTAAAATTTGCAATACTTTTTTGTTTTGCCATGAAAGATTCTTTTGGAAAGTTTTTTTTTTTTTTTTTTAATTAAGACTGCATAGATGGTTTTAACTGAGTGGCTCTGTGGTTAGCACTGTTGCCTTGCTTCTCCAGGTTTTGAGGGTTCAGATCCTGCCTCTGTCCTGTGTGTATGGAGTTTATATATTCTCCCTGTGCATCTGGATTTTCTCCCAGGTACTCTGGTTTCCTTCCAGAGTCCAAAGACACGGGTTATAGGCTGATTGGTGTTTCCAAATTGCCAGAGCGTGTGATTTTCATGCGCAACTCTGAGGTTGTGCCCTGCAATTGATTGGCACCCTGTCAGGATGTCCCCTGCCTTGTGCCCTAACCTCCCTGGGATTGGTTCCAGGCCCCCTGTGATTCTACACAGAATAAGCAGTTTGGAAAATTTAAGGAATGAATTAAGGTAGTTTAACTGATGTGAATACAGATGTTACAATTCGACCCATCATTACCTATCAAAAATCTCAGGTGTCAGCTTCTGTGAGATGTTACCTGTTCGAGTGCACGCTGCAGTACTTTCAGGTCCATCCAAGTGCTGTTCTGTGGTCCTGCGGACTGGAGGGTATCCTGCTGTTCTGCTCTGCGGACTTGTGGGGGCACTGTGGCTGGGACTTTGCTGGGTAGTGTGGCTGAGCAGGCGCTTGTTTGGCTCAGCATCTGTCCTGTCCTGTGTCCTCTTTTTCCTCCCTGTCTCTGCCTCTACGCTGCCTGCACCCCCACTTTGCTGTGCACCCTCTGTCCTGTCCTCTGGGACCTCTGCGCTCAGACCACTTGGGGAACAGATCCAGGAACTGACTGGTCTTGATCCCACCGGCAGTGCCGCCCAGAACCCTGACACCACGCACGGAGGCCCGGGCCAGCGGAACGCCAAGGAGCCAGTGGCCCGTCGCAAGGACGACACCAAGCAGGCTGCGAAGAAGCCCAAGGAGAAGGCCGACGCACTCTCCCAGTTCGACCTCAACAACTACGCCAGTGAGTGTCCACATACCTGGTGTCAAAGCCATGGCCACTCAGCGTGTGCTGAGTTCAGTTTCTCACAGCTGCACGGTTTTCAGCACTGCTGTGAAAGGTTCAGTTTCTAAAAAGCACAAAAGGGCATCTAATAGGCAGGACAGTGATCACCGCAGTTAACGTTTATTTATTGCTTATTATAGGTGTGGTGATTATTGACGATCACCCCGAGGTCACGACTCTGGAGGACCCTCAGTCAAACGCCAATGACGATGGTTTCACGGAGGTGGTCTCTCGCAAGCAGCAGAAGCGGCTGCAGGATGAGGAGCGGCGGAAGAAGGAGGAGCAGACGGTGCAGGTAAATCAGCTGTGCATCTCCTCCATGCGCCTGGGAATGTGTGGCGTGGTCCTCGGAATGCTAGTGCTGTGGGATCCTGCATTGTGCTGAGATGTGCTCTGAGTGGTTTCAATTGGTGTTACCTGAGCTGCTGTCCTTTCTGCTACTCTGTTGCAGAACTGGAGTAAGAAGGGTGCCAGTGAGAAAGGCAGAGGGGGTGGTTCCAAGCTGCCCCCCAGGTTTGCCAAAAAGCAGCAGCAGCAGCAGGCGGCACCAACTGCTCAGCCCACTAGCCAAGCGCCCACTCAGCCAAGCACCACTACTCCTCAGCCACTGGAGGGCACCGTGCCCCTTCCTGGAGCTGCTGACTTTCCCAGCCAGACCCTGGCGGGTACACAGACAGCCAACGCTCTGGGTACACAGACGGGCAGCGCTTTGGGTACGGAGCTCTGGGAGAACAAGATGGGTGGTGGAGCCGTCCTCTCAGACATAAAGAAATGTAAGCACAAAATACTGGTGCCATTTGAACCTGTTTCACACTTTGAAAGGGGTTTGAGAAGTCATGACGTGAGTGTTTTAAAGAGCGTATTTATACCTTACACCACTGCACACTTTTGTAGAAAGTAATGTTTTTTTTTATGGCAAAAGCTAGTCCTTGAATATTCAAATTCAGTACAGAAATGGCATGTTTAAAACATTAAGGCTATTCGGCATTGTGCCTTGAGAGAGGGATTTTGCATGGTGTTTAAAGCAGTGTTGCAGCTAGCTGTTTGTCACATGTAGGTGGTGTGTGTGATGGCTTTACACGTGACTCTGGCTACCCTTATTTTGTGCTGCAGTGGGACCTATCAGTCCCCCCCAGCCCCCCTCAGTCAGTGCCTGGAACAAGCCTCTCACCTCCTTCACTGGCAACGTGCCGCCTGAGGTCAGTTAGCCGTCCGTGTGCTGAGTGAGCCGCTCGCTGGAGGTCAGTGCTGTGAGCTTGTCTTCTGTGTGTGAGTAAACAGGGAGTAAAGGCTGGAGGAGAGGCAGGCGTGGAGCTGGCCATGGACACCATCCAGTTTGGTGCACCCTCGTCGGCCGGCAGCACGGACAGTGACGGTGCCCCCGCCCTGCTGGAGAAGACTTCTGACAACAAGCTGCCCGAGCCCAAGGAGCAGCGACAAAAGCAGCCTCGCGCCGGGCCCATCAAGGCCCAGAAGGTACCTGCTGAGCCCACATTGCCCACTGTGAACCTGTGATTAATCTCTTCAGTCAGTCATAGTATTAAATGCCATATTCTTAATATGTAAGTAAAATATAGGGTGTGAGAGACTGTCCTCCCCCTACCAAGCTTAGCTGTATAGTGTGATCAGAATATGCAGTCGCTCCTCATCATTCAGGATTTTGACATGCCTATCAGGACTCACCCCTGAGGCCAGGCCAGGCCATGGGAGTTGAGTTCGCAGGCATGTGCCTGGTGGCCAGGTGTTCCACACTACTCGGAACATGCCTTTTAATATCAAAAAGCGTCTTTGTCTTGGCTACCAGCCTCACTCACATTAGCTGTCCTTGTGAAATGTCCCATTTATTGCAGTAACTTTAAAACATTAATTTTGCATTTGTAACAATGGGTGATCCAAAACATAGTATTCCCAGGGCTTCTGAAAGTGTTGCTAAAGGAAAGAAAGACGTAATGGCTCTGATGCAAAACGTAAAATTGGTAGATATGTTTTGCAGTGGAAAATCTGCAGGTAGGCTGCAGTACTTTTGTTTAGAAATTGGTAATAGACTTGTTATTGGTCAGGCTAGCAGACTGTTACAAGCTCCCACCCCACCTCTACCTGTATTTGCTTTTCTCATTTGGAGGGGTCTTCTACCCCTAACCTTCACAAATGTAAAGGTGTGTGTGTGTGTGTGTGTGTGTGTGTGTGTGTGTGTGTGTGTGTGTGTGTGTGTGTGTGTGATTTAAAATAAATCGCATAAGGTTATAGTGGAAACTGATAGTGTTGAAACATGAGCAAATGAAGACCTGAGCTATAGGTCAGGTGTGATTACCCAGTATCAAACACGTTCCCAGCCTGCCTTTCTCCTGATTTGTGCTCTCACCACGCACAGCTTCCAGAGCTGAACACCCCTGAGACTAAAGAACATAAACCCGGGCCCATCGGCAAGGAGCGCTCGCTGAAGAACCGGAAGGCAAAGGACGGGCGTCAGACAGAAGGGGATGGCCTGGACAAGCCAGGCTCGGTGGGAGGCAGGTGTGCCGACCCCAGCTCACCAAACAAGGACAGCAAGGTCCCGGAGCTCAGGGGCGATATCGACGGCATGATCACCGTGCCATCGTCGGACTACGGCAGCGGCTCCAAGGTAAACGCCTGCATCCGTGGTGTTCTTGGCCTTAGCGTTTTACGGCACATGCTCAAGTTAGCTCTCTTGGTGTTGAGTTAAATGTGGATTGGATTGGATGCCTTTTCGTTAATGCTTTGACTTTATTCTCGTAAGTATGTGAAATGGCATGTTAGCCACTAACTGTAATGGAAGGTTAAGGCTGTGTTTTAATTTCTTGTTTTCTGCCTTCAGCAGGAGTCTGTGATGGACTACACCACACCATCGTCATCACTGGCTGATAGTGTCCCCACGGCTGGGGGAAAGATGGAGGACACCCTTGTTGCCAATGTTAGTATCCATGCTCTTTCACACTGGGAGCTGTATGATTTAGCACAGTTTTGGCATCTTGAATCTCAGTGGTTTACCTTTTATGCTCAGTGTGTTGTGCTGTATGGGGTGAAGCAACTGTACTGTATTGTGGGTTGTGTTCTCCACGGCCCCCTGAGAGCATTTTGGGTGGCTGTTGGGGCTCGTTGGTGAGTATCTTCCCTGTGCCTTTTCAGGTGGCACTTCCCCATGCCCTCCCCCTGCCTCGCAGAGAGGCCCTGCAGCAGAGCTCCAGCCTCACCACAGTCTCCCCCGCCACTGTGGACCTGACCCTCAAGGTAAGGGCCACCCTCCAGGACCTGCTCTGCGTCTTTGGTTGGCACGCGTTTCCGCTCTTTCGGTCATCTTAACGCAGCTTGTGTCGGCAGATGGAGTCGGCTCGGAAAGCGTGGGAAAACTCTCCTAGCCTGGGGGAAAAGAGCTCTCCTGTGACCTCATCGGCCTCCCCCATCACCAGTGGTGGAGGGGGGGTCAGCGCCTCTTACAGCTCTTTCTCCAGTGCCTCCATGCCTCCTATCCCCGTGGCCTCTGTCACGCCAAGCACCTCGCTCTCTGGTGAGGCTGGTTGTTGTCATGTATACCAAGCCTCCATTACCTAGGCTGAAGTCAGTTATTTGACTGCTTCCCTAGTCTTATGGGGACGTTTGAGTCTGAGCTATTCTTTCATTCCCTCGGTCAGGCTCCGGGACCTATACCACATCCTCTCTAAGCACTAAGACGACGTCCACGTCGGACCCCCCCAATATCTGCAAGGTGAAGCCACAGCAGCTGCAGGGCGTGGGCATGTCTGGGGGCCACTTCTCCCAGCTGGGCTGTGTGCCCTCCCTCCTGCCCCAGCAACAGCAGACACCTCAGGTGTTTGTGTCACAGTCCGCAGCAGGTGGGTGTTTCAGGTGTCCAGGTGTGAAGACACCTGTGCGAGATGCTCGTGTTGTCGCCAGTGCACGATGTGCTTGAAACATCAAACGTGAATGCATGTTAAGGTGCTCTGAATTAGTACCTTTTACTTGTTTTAAGGGAGTTTCTTTCCTGTTTAATCTTGCTGAGACAATCTTTGAGTATATTATGAGGAAGATTAGTGATTCTGTTACAGGGAGGTGTCCATGACAGTATGGCAGACACTGTATTACTCTGATTGGCAGTTTAATAAGCTGTAACTGTGGTAGGCTTGCCCACCTACTGCTTTCTTGCAAGTTACTGAGAGCCCTCTATTCATAGCGATATTAATTTTACAGAAACTTTTAGTCGTGTCTGTAGTGCCTTTTTAGTAAACTCCCTGTGAAGTACTCTTAACAGCCTGCTTTCGCTCAGACGGGGTTCTTTTCACAGGCCTATAGCTATCTTCTAACGCAGACTTTCCCTTCCCTCATTCAGGTTCTGCTGCTCAGATCCCAGCATTTTACATGGACACCAGCCACCTGTTCAACACGCCACACCCCCGCCTGGCACCCCCTTCCTTAGCCCAGCAGCAGGGCTTCCAGCCTGGCCTCTCTCAGGTATGATAACAGGCATGGCCTCACTGTCCTGAGAAGCCTTCTGGCTTGACTTGGTTTTCTGCATTAGACCTGGGCTAAATGTCCTTGACCTTTGCTGCTGCTGCCCTCTACCACCACTGTCAGATTATAACTCCTGCTGCCAAAATGCAGTTGTAGAACTTTGGAACGCTGATCATGTCCTGTGGAGTTAACCTGGGACAAGATTTGATAATTGCAGTACAGGAAGTTATACCTTTTGAACGTCATAACGTTTACCTAGCTGTATCCAATGAGAGGGAGGCACAGGGGTAGATGATGGCAGGGTGTGGTGTATGTGTGTGTACACGCATGTGCGTGTCCTACAGCGCGGCCGTGTGTCTGCGCGTGCCGCGTTGGGAGAGTGGCCATTGACGCTGTGCTCTCTCTCTCTCTCCTGGTTATGGGACACTCTTCCCCCCTCCTCAGGCCCAGTCTCCATTGTTTGATTTTCCGTTGCAGCCCACGGCGGTACAGCAGATCCCCATTCCCATCTACGCACCCCTGCAGGGGCAGCCACAGCACCAGCCCCAGCTGAGCCTCGGCACTGGGCCCCCTGTGTCCCAGCCCCAGGACCTGTTCAGCTCCTCGCTGCAGCCCTACAGGTGAGGTCGTACCCAGCGTTCCTCTGGAGAACAGTGCGTATTTAACCTTAGAGAACAGATGTCATGCTATCACTGATTTTGTTTAGAAAGCTATTTAAGTCACACCAGTGAGGTCCTTGTTTAGTGTTTGGTCACCTTATTTGAGTGGCCTCCATTGTTATATCACTGGGCCCTCTTGCATGTGACTTGCTCTCTGTGCTTTGGACTCACAGGTCCCAGCAGCCTTTCATGCAGAACAGTCTGTCCCAGCCATCTCCCATGATGCTCTCTGGCACAGCCCTGCACAGCTACCCTGGCGTGCAGCCTCCAGAGCTAGGAAAGCCGCAGTCCAGCCTGGCTTTCCAGCAGACTTCCAGCACGCAGCACATCCCCATCCTGTTTGAGCCACAGCTGAACCAGCCTTCAGGCCTGGGAGGCTCACAGCTCATTGACACGCACCTCCTGCAGGTACAGAGCATGGTCATGCTGTGAGTTTGGTGACAGAACATCCCTGCTGATTGATAGAACTGATCCTAGTGATCTAGCTGTGTGAAGTCTGACACACAACTTGGACTGGTAGGTTGGGGGGACGTATAGTGACATGGCAATGGTCAGAGACCAACATAGTTTGTCGCTGTGGATATAGAAGTGTGAAGCCAGACTGCCTAGAGACCAGCAGTAATGTGTCTTTAACCTGATGTTGGTGTATGTTACAGAAAATGCCTTTCTCTGTCCATGTGCAGTACCTGCCTTCTGTCCCTTGTGAATGTTTTCTCAGTCCTCCTTCTGCTGTTACAGGCACGGCAGGGACTCGGCCAACACTCAAACCTGTACTCGGGGCAGCAGCCCGGACAGAGCAGCTTTTACAGCTCGACGCAGCCACCCAGCTCTGCCCTGCAGCAGGTAAACCCACGTGCATGGGTGCGTTTTGTGCTGTCAGTTACCCACATTGCTTTGTTGGTTGCATGCTTTTCTCCGTCCATGCCTGCTGTGAGCCCGCCCTTCCCCCACTGTGTCAGGTGACAGTGCCTCTTCCGGGCTCCCAGCTGTCTGTGCCCAGTTTTGGCTCGTCAGGGGGCCAGCCACTGATCGCCCTTCCACAGTCGTTGCCCCCCACTCCACCCCAAGCGCAGCCCCCCAGTCTCAACCGGCAGCCACCAGGTAGCCAGCCTTTCAGGGGCCTGGTAGGCCAAAGTGCCCATAGCATGATGCAACCCTCGAGCAAGGTACGTAACTGTGTCCCTTTTATTAGCTGTAAATTAAATAAGTACATTGGTATTTAAACTGCATTTAATAACTTAAATTACTGTATTGTTTACCCTTAAAGCCCAATAGGGCCCTTCGGGTGTAGCTGCAGGCTTCTGACGTGTGTGTCGGTGTGTGCATGCGTGTACAGATGTGCGAGGTGGACGTGAAGCTGTTTGGTAGCGGTGTGGAGGTGAAGCCTGGGACACCACCTGTTAGTGCAAGAAGCACCACGCCCACATCTAGCCCCTTCAGGTATGCAAGCACATTGGCACCATGAGGTGGAGTGTTTGTGGGTGTGGTCTTGCCTCACTTGTTAATGTTACTTTTTAGTGTCGCTGTTGTATTTGGCTGTCACTGTACAGTGGTCCCACCCCTATTTCTGATTGGATGTTCTCCCTGTTCTTAGGGCCAGCTCCACAAGTCCTAGCAGCCAGTCCAGTAAGATGAACAATGTGCTGTACCAGAAGCAGTTCCAGTCAGCTGCACCTGGCATTCGAATCCCTCAACCTTTCCCAGCACAGTTCACACCTCAGGTGAGGGTGCTGGCCTGACACCTTGGTCAGCTACATGCTTGCCTTCTCTAGTGGGGATGCTGGCCTGATGTCACACTGCTCCTGTACCTGTGCAGATCACTAACCACAGTTTCATGTTCTGATCTCCTTTCTGTTTCGTTCCCAGATGCTGTCTCAACCTAGTCTGGTATCTCCACTGGTCCGCCCACCTCACGGTGGCTCATTCCCCAGTGGGGTGCAGAGGACACCTATGGGCCCTCCCATGTCTCCCTCTGTGGGCTCTGGGCTCATGTCCCACCCCAGGACTCAGCACCCTCCTCGTGGTCCTTCGGGAGCCCCGCTGGCACCCCGTGGGACCCAAGCAGCCCTGAAGGCTGAGCAGGACCTGAAGGTGAGTGTGGCGGAGCCAGCTGCTATGATATATA
>JABJVR010048918.1:0-23192 GCA_025773905.1 Chitala chitala | reverse complement strand
CATGGATGTGCAGCCGACAAATCTGCAGCAACTGCGTGATGCTATCATGTCAATATGGACCAAAATCTCTGAGGAATTTTTCCAACACCTTGTTGAATCTACGCCACGAAGAATTAAGGCAGTTCTGAAGGCAAAAGGGGGTCTGACCCGATATTAGCAAGGTGTATCTAATAAAGTGGCCAGTGAGTGTATATATAAAATTAAAAAGGTCATCAAGGCATCACCGAGTAAACTGGACTAATGTTTTGGATCGCAATACGTCATAGTTTTGACAGACTATATCGTTTTCATTTCGCAGTCTGCTAAGCATCATTAGTTTTATATTTATGGAAGCCCGTTTCTACCAGGGAGCGAAAAAAAAAACAGTTATATCTCAGAATTCCAGCTTCATATCTCTTAATTAATTCCGACTTAAGTCTGAATATATCTCTGTCCGTAACGTCTGTAATCCTTTGTAATGGGTGTCAAAGTGCAGAAATGATCAAAAGTTCCAGAGTTCTGCAAAGCACCAGCAGGAAGAGAAAAAAAAATAGACGATCAGCCTGCGGACTTTCAACAAACCCGGCAGAATGCGAGAGCCAATTAACTCATCCAGTCGAAAGGGATTAAATGAAGATTCACAGTCAGAGTGACTAGACAAAAGTGACGGCAAGCAGTTAAAAGGCAGATATGGAACAGCAAAGTAAACGTTTTCATAGCATTTCCATGCATCCGTACACAACATAGCTTGTATTGCTACTAAATGTAGGACAAAACTACATTTCCCATCTATCCTAGGCCCATCAGGGCCTTTATGCACAAAGTCACTGGTGCCATATTTACACTGTCCTGTTGTTCTTGCAGTGCCATTACTTACTGTTCTTACTTGTGACTTTCATTGCTTAAGCACACAAAACTCTACAGCTGGACCGGGTCCTGATGTGCTTCTGACGGATCACTTTATACGCATGTAAAAAAAAAATAACAATAAATAAAAAAAAACAAAAACGCTCAGATTAATGTCTGTCAAAAACATACATGTTTGCTTTTGAACCTAACAAGTTCAAAGAAGACTTTGCAAAACCAAAAATGACATGCTGAATCTCTCGCCCAAGTCTGCTCCTGCCCTGCGCTGTGTTCTCACATGAGACATGCGTTAACCTATCCAAATACTTCAAGGTACGGAAACTTTCACAATTTCAGGCGTTTGCCAAGCAAATAAGGCCCTGGAAAATGTGCCCTGTTGCTGTGCAGCTATGCTATGTCAATAAATACTGAAACACTGCATTTTATTATTCATTCGTCTACAAATCCCTTATCTAAGGTATGGTCACAGGAAGGGATGGGGGAGGGGTACAGAGCCTCCTCCAGCCAGCAAAAGGCACGAAGCAGGGCGCACACACACACACACACACACACACACACTTGCAAAAGGCTGAATCTGAACGCACAACCCTAACGTCACATGGAAATCTGCAGGACCACAACACCAGCCCTTTGCACGCTACATAAGATATGCAACATGTTGTATTAAGTTACTAAATACTAAGCCGACCAGCGCAAAAGTACGTAAGAAAAGTTTGTGGCAACTTGAGAAGTTAAAAATGGAAGAGTAAAATGACAAAACGCCTTTTAATTATGAAGGTCTTTTGAGAACAGGCAAAAAGACTAATGTTAAAAGCCACTAGACCTTGAGAATGGGAGATAGAAAATGTACATTATTACATTACATTATTAAAGATTCTGAAAATTCGCCGTGCACAAATGTTCCGTTTCGTGTTATTTGTTGATATGCCGTCACTTTCCTCTTTTTTACTCCTCCACGGCCACTGAGAAAGGGGGCTTTCGAGGGCTGCCATATTGCAATGCTTCAGAACATCCTGACATACACCGAGCCTGTCAGAAATGCAACACGCCGCATTTCCAATGCTATAATCGCAGTCTTCCCTCAAGGGTGCTCGGGAGAATGCAGAAGATCTGCCAGGTTTACCTACTAGCACCTTCTCGAGGCTCCTGTAGTGGCCTTACTGTGAAATCCAGCAGCCTTTTCAGCAGCCTATGTTTCACTAACAATCACCTGGAAACTGCGAGACCAGCTGGCTCAGTCGGAGATGAGTCTGAGGACAGTTGAATCAAGGGTAAACACAGAGCTTGACAGGTCGGGCCCTGGACAGGCACGCAGTGTAAATTAGCAACAACACGCATCCCCTGGCTGCCTGTGATCACAGTTCCCCAGTCAGACTGATGGATATCCATTATCAGATTAGCAATCTGCCGCCTATTCTTCTCTAATGAGCCACCGGCAGATAAAGCAGTTGTTTCAATTTAGGCTGAATTTTAAACACAGTTTCAAGGGGATAATGGCACCTTGCCTAAAGAATGCTAATTTGCATGTTTTGCCTAGTGTTAAGCAGCAATACAACAACATGGAAGCTCAGCTATAGAGCACAGCCCACTGCTTCTACACCGCCATGGGCTCGCGTTCGGTAAAGTGCATCAATACTCTCCAAACACACCTTCAATAATCATTGTTCTATTTCTGCTCTCTTTATCCATGCGATTACAAAAATCAGAACTTCACTGTGAACTTTTCTGTGTTCTCTGCCCAGCATGGCAAACTGGTGCGATGTGATTGTATATATCAGCTTGGTGAATCAATGGGTAGAACATTTGGCTGGCATGCAGAAGTCTCCCAGTTCAAGTCCCAGCCCAGCTAGGTGTGTTCTTGAGGAAGATACTCAAATGCTAGCTCCCTGGGCACTGCATGTGGGTGCCCACTGCCCCAGGAGGGATGGGTTGAGTACAGAGAAACATTATTGCTGCAATATGTATGTGAAGTGCTGTAAGATGCTTCAAATAAAAGCATCCGCTACATTTATAAATGCGTGTAAATGTCTGTGGGGCAGCAGATCTTCATCAAACAGCGCAAATACAGCACCTGTGATTTATACCTGGCTAAATCCTGAAGGTATGTAAGGAAAATAGCATACAGGAACATCAAACAAACTGGTGTATACAAGTAGCAGAATAACGAATCTGTACCTTAACCAATTGTACACTTCATTTCCTAAAAAGGAAAAAAAGCCAAAAGAAGATTACTTGCCTCAGAGCCCTTACAATGTTCCTCTGCATGCTCTACCCTCCTGCCTCTGATAACCCAGATAATAACATCTTAAGTTCTTGCATTTAAAGAGATTTTATTGCCATACACACGTTACAACAAAACTGGTGCTCTGCACTGAATCCACCCTCTGAGGGAGCAGCAGGTAGTTTTCATGTTGCACCTGTGGAGCTGTGTTAAGTGTCTTGCTCAAGGATACCCCTAGTGGCTGGGGCGGGATCAAATAAGGAGGCTTTTGCATTCTAGCTGGATGTTCTACCCATTGACCACCATGGTGGTATTTGTGGTTATGACACAAATTAGCCACACCTGTTTGGGAATATCACCCATCTTGCATTGCATCAGCTCCAATATCAGTAAATAACAGGTTGGAAATTTAAAAAATAATAAAGTTTAAAGGGAGGGATCTTGTCTTGAAACCATCTGCGTAAAGCTCACTGCACACTTCCACTGTGATGACCTGTGAAAATATTTTGGCACCAATTCATTTTAGCTGCAAAAAGTCTCACTGTGAATTAGTAACTGACTTCAGTCACTCCACAAAACCACTTGTAATTCTCACCATAGCTCATTTCCACAGCTTTCCAAATTACACTCCACAAATTTAAGGCAAAAGGCCAATACTTTTTGAAAGTAGATTTAAACTTTGCTTTCAATGATCGACTACAGCACGACTTAAAATATTAATTTAGATTCTTAGAAATAAATGGAGAACTCTAAAGGAGGTAATAATATAGAGCTAGCTGGAAACAGGACACAGGGGACCCTCAAATACAGTCGCATTCCTGGTACAATAGAAAATTTTTTACATCATAAAACAGGAAGTGGCACTGAGTGTGAACTGTAATGTCTCACCTACGCCAACTCAGATGTAACAAGCCAACAAGTCACAGTCAGACACTCGGGCTGTTCAGGTGATCCCACGGAAAACACCAGAGGAGGCGTGTTAAAGACCCGCCTCCCCATGTACCCCATGTACCCCATGTATAACTCACATAGCAAGCCATTAGTGCACCTAATTTTAACACAGGCTTTTTTACTACACACACTGTGCAATTAGCAGCAGTTCTCATCCATGACATCTGAGCCGTTCTCTCAGTAGGAGCTAGGCAGCATTCAAAAAAGAATGTAGAAGTTTTCCATCATCAAAAACGGTAAAAAAAAAAAAAACATTTCTTCAAAGTGCACTAATCTAAAAAAAAAGCTATCAGTTTTTATGCAGCGAAAATGTAGGTCAACATCTAAAAACAGAATTTCAAATTGAGACGACCGTGCTGTGCTTTGAGATGTAGAAAAGGAACGCGGGTCCACCCGTTCGGTGTTTTGTGGTGGTGCGCCTTTCGTCTTACTCAGTTACACCTTGAATCTGAATGGAGTTCTTTCATTTTTTTCAGACGCTCTTTGAACCCACTGATTGCGTTAATCAAAAAATAAATGAAGTTAACAGTTTGTCAGGCAAACAACAGAATTAATAAATAAAATAATGCAGGTTTGACAGCTGACATAACAAGTGCCGCAGGCTTTGAGCACCTGAAGGTTACCTAGCAACCAGTCTGCAGTTGCCAGTTCCCATCGTTTCCAGGAAACAGTTGATTCTGGGCATCACCCGCACCACACTGGGTCTACCACACTAACCAAAAAGAATTAAATACCAAAAGTGAGTTTTAACAAAGAAGCTCTACTTCAGACCTCTAATGGACTGAAAGAAATCAATAACCTCTTAGCTATCACAATGTATAACAGAAAACAGAATCTGAGGTTCTGTTCTTCCTAAAATCCCAATTTAAAAACCCAGTTACTGAGCTGAAGTTTTTGAAACTGCATTGTGACTGGTAGCAAATAGCGGAAAAGAGACTAAACTTTACGGTCCAAGTCATTTGTAATCTACCTACAACTCCTGACAATCTCAATATTAAATAATACTTATGACACACAAAAATATTAGCAGAATGTATGCTAATTTAAAGTTCAATAAATGCTTCCTTAGGAGTTTGTAAGATTTGAAATTCACTGTAACATCACCATCTCAGACATGTTTCAGCAAAATGTTCTCGCTAACAGATCAGGGCAACTGCGAAGAGAGAAAATACAGAGATGAGCATGAAATACAAAAATAACTAAAAACTGCCGACACCTTTAAAAGTTTTTCTAAATAAAACAAATCAAATTTTTATCTAATTCTCATGCTCATATCAGTGTTGAGGAACTATATTATCACTTTCTACAGGGCCTTGTTTCCCTGGGGTAGTAAATGGCGGTAACACACTAAGGAAGCTGATGCTCATGGGAAAAGGCAAACATTGCAAATTGCAATTCAGAAATGTTGATCTTCACAACTCGGACAATGGGTGGAAATGAAGCGAAACATAAAAATATCAAATGTAGCATTTACCACCTAAAGGAATACTGAGAAAGTTCAGGCTACTGAAACAGCAGAACATTTGGCTGAGTGAGAACTTAGTGTCTGCATGTCTGTATGTTCAATAGAGAGCATGATTGAGGAAGCTTCCAAGGTGAAAAGTTGGAGAAATACAGAAGACGAAGTCAAGTCACAAGATCTGGACAATAAACCTTCCCAAATCTAGTAAAGTTTTTGCAGGTGGCCAGAATGTTGGCCAAGAAAAAAAAAAAAACCAAACAGATGCAAGATGTTCTGAGTTTTTTTTTTTTTTTTTAAGTAGATTAGAATTTGCATCTGCTGAACCACCTGCTATAGTCAGATGAGAATAAAAGAGAGTTCCTCTAGGTTGGTGCTGGGAGCCTTGTTAAAGTTAATTCTACCATGCAGAAGACATGACACAAAAAGTTGACCTCTAAGGAAGACAAACCCAACAGGCTTGAGAAGGGGAAAAAACATTTTTAACTAAAAATGCAAGTTTTCAAATTGGCTGTACATTTGTAAGCATGCGCTGAGAAAAAAAAAAATCGCATTGAAAAAAATTACTCACAAAGCACCATCTCCAGAATACACAGCAAAGAGACACACTTTCAAGTTTGCGCACTACACAGCCCTCAACAAGAGCATGAACAAACGAACGTTTGGCTGGGATTGCCAGACTTTTGTCTTTAATAAACGACCTTCATAACATCATTGAGTCAGGGATGAAAACTTCAAAAGCAAACGATGACATTTTTAAGTACATATTAACATTTTAACATAAATGTAACAATAGTCTTCCTTAAAAGGGGCGACAACTTAAATTTAAAGTACAAACAAGCAGAGGGAGTCTTCTGATATAATCAACCATTCTTGCTTATATAAAGTCTCTTCTTGTGTTACCATCACTGATATTCACGTGCCACTAGTTATACACAAACCAGCAAGCTGGTCACTGCTTAGTCTGCCATTAACTGTCTTTAATGTAACATTTAAAACACAAGATAAAAGTTTTTAGTTAGTGAGATCTCCAATAAAACAATGTACACATGTTGGAATATACTGTCCAGTGGAAAATAAAACTCTGAACATTGTGAGGAAGAAGTAACTGGAAGGTCTTTCTTGTTAACTGCTAATACAGAATGCTGTGCTGCTGGTGGACAAACTTTACAATATTTTCAGTGATTTTCCTGTCTAACCATAAGTAGACTGCACATGAGCGCTTCACCTACAGTTTCTGACGAGGCTTTTATAAGGATATGTATTCCATAAAAATGAAATGGATCAAGGAAGGTGCCAATGTTCCTAGAAGTTATGGGAGCCGCTAATGAAAGGAAGCATCCAAGTTCGAAATGACCTCTGACCTTACAAATTGTTGGCGTACATTCTGCATGAACCGAGGCTTGCTGTCAAAGCATACTGTCACTCGAAGACAATAGCGGTAGTTATTGGGCCAAACGCTCACACTCAGAGTGTCTTATTGTGTGTGTTGTCATGAATAATGTCCATTGTATAAGGTCAGTCCCCTTCCACTGCACGGCATACATTCCTGTTAAATGCCGTAACGGCACAATTCACAATCACGGCTCCTAACAAAATGGTTTATAAACCTTACATGTAAAAGAAAACATATATATACAAAGTGTAACATCATGTGCAAACATTTTTTACATGCAAAGAGTTCTGTTTAAATTCTAGGCTATCAGTGATGCTGCCATATGTTTAAGGTTAGCCTAAATGACAATCAATATGCTAAATACACATCAGTCTGTGTGTTTGCTGTTTACATGCTCTCCATGTGGGTTTCCTCTCATGGACATGTAATTCAGAAGGACTGCCATCTCCAAATCACCCCAGTACTCTGTGTATGTGTCCTATGAGAGATTGGAGTCTCCCTCATGACGTGTCCAACCCTTCAGTCTGAACTTCCTGGCATGGCCTCCAAGACCACTGCCATCACTGACTGGTGGAATTGCTTCCAAAGTGAATAAATTAACCATTAATTAATTGTTGCTGCCTAGTAAACCCAGTGCGCCCTCTACGAGCCTGTTTAAGTGAGTGAGTGCCAGCAACCAGCTTTTCTTCTGCTGCTCAGGGCTAATTTAACACCATGAACTAACCCTCCTAGAGCTGCGATACTGCTGCTCACTGTAGTTTATCTTCGGACATAATTACTCCAGAAATGCCAGGATGAGGTTGCCTAGCATGAAACCGGCCAGTCACTAACACACACCTTACTGATAACTGTGGTGCCACACTTTCTGCAAAGCCTTTCCTCTCAAGGGCTTTAGGTTTAAGACCAACAAAAAAAAAAACTCCGCTGCAAATACGACAGGGACTGCACCTGCAGCGCACGCTTATCGGGTTGGGGAACGTTTACCTTCTTAACACCGTCATCGTTTTGTCCCCAACGTGAATTTTACATCAAACTGCAGGCAAAGAAAGGAGTAAGTATTTCAACAGCCAAAACAGCACACAGGCCTCGCTAAAAATGGAACACGGACCTAAGCAACAACTGTGGAGTGCGTGTCTTTTTACGTCATTTGATAACGCTTTCCGTGAAGGCAGAAACAATTATTTTTTGAAGTTTTAAACCAGAAACAGACAATGCTCAGTTAGCCACTCCCTGGCCAGCCAAGGCTGATACTACAAAGAGTCACAAGGACTCCACTGACTCAACGCCCATCAGAAACGGCCAAGGGGTCACACCATCATATGTATGGTCAGATTAACACAAGAGAAAGGCAAGACGGCAACTGGGAAAAGACATTAATTGAACAAAGTGAAATCATTATGAGATAACGTTTCTCCAGTGTAACACAAAATTGCGTTTGTTAGACAAATTGAATAATTTAATATAGCTCTTAAGTGAGAACAGTCGATCATTGAATGCAATGCCTCATCGAACTGTACACTTCTGTAATTCCACGTAGCCATCAGGAAGCCGCTGTTAGTGTCGGTATGGAACCTGGGATCTATTCCTAATGTTACAGTTTAAGACAAAATTATTAACGCTGCTCTGGCCACAGGTAATAAGGCTCTGTAAATGAATACTGCTTGTTTGTGAGAAGGGGGAAACTAATACTTCAAAAAGTTCTGGCACTTTCTAAAGAACTCAGTTGTAAAATCTGTTTTCATAAACACAGCACATTATTATCCCAATCGTGGGCGATACATCCAGAAATTTAAAAGCTTGCAAAATATTCCGTTTCATTTTTTAAACTGCTCATCCAGTGAATTTCAGAAACAGAAAAATATATATGTAATTCATGCAAAGAACTAAATGTCTGCGCCACTTTTCTGATTTTCTTTGCCACCTATGCTTTTGACAATGAAGAAAAATAAATTAAATAACAGAAAAGCACATATTAGACGTCTGCCTCCAGACGTCTGGTTTTCGTAGATACTGTGTTGAGCATGTGGGACACGACATGCATGCGTTTCCTGCGTTAACATGCAAAGATAAGCGGTGTCCTGCTGGAGGATTGGCGAAAGGGGGTTAAAGTTTGCCATCAGTTATAACAGCTTTGTTCGTGTAAACGATTAGGGAGGGAAGCAGTAGATACCACGGCATACAATAGTTTGGCATGGAACTATTGCATGGAAATTAAAATGGTTTACGTGCTTAGATTATAAAACGTCAATTTTGCAAACACGCGAATAAAAATCAAGGGAATTGCAATTAAAAATACGTCTACAGAACCTGGTCCGCTGTCAATACATGATGCATTTGGGTTAATTCTGCTATTGTTCTTGTGTGGAACTATTCCTGCTGTAAGTAATTAAATGAAAGGCTGAGCACACTGACCTCCATTTTTATAGTTACATGTTAACATGTTATCATGTCTATGACTATGATGCAGTCGGCTCAAGAAACTTCCATAAATCCAGTTCCCTTGTTGTCGGAAACCTGTTTTCCATGTGTGCTGTAAATTGCCTTACAACGTTTTTAACAAGGTCAAAGATGTGATGCACGTACCCTTATTGTGGTCACCAGGCATCTCAGTTAACGCATCGCAATAGACACCTTCAAATTAACACAGAGAAATGCATTTTACGGATGCAGATCACTATTGCAGACCCGAGCACTGTCCCAAGCCGTATTTCAATGGTACGGCGCAAATATGTAGGAGGTATTTGAAATTATCAGCGTGCAGGGCAGGTAGTATGATAAGGCACGGAGGCGCTCCTGGGCTGTCTGACACCAGCGCCTTATCGCTGCGCCGCTCCCGCAAGCCGCCCTGCACATTCTCCTGCACGGGGAGATGCGCGAGCACGGCGCGAGCGACCCCTTACCGGGTTCGTCCACGCGACACGGTCGACTCTAGACGTCAGAGGGACGTTTTCGCAGAACGCTACCCGGCTGCATAATCCGCGACTGCACACAGAGGCGACCGAACAAAAGATGCTCTAATGCGGTGGAGTTTTCCGTCCGCGCTGTCCTCCGATTTAAGCAAACCTTAAACAGCTCGGCTAAAATGTGCATTATTATTATTATTTTTTTTTACTGTTTTTAACGTTCAGAGAGCGCAAGTGTTCCCGTTTCATTGCGGTCGCCCGGTTTTGCATTTATTGTGAATAAAGACGGCAGTGTCATTTGAGCCAGTAAAGGCGTGACAGGTCTCGGCAGTTCACACCGATGATGATGAATAAAGCGTGCATGGCGAAAGGTGTCTGGGTCAACATTTCAACGCCAATAACTGGCAGCCCATTCCTTTGCAAAGCGTTTTTTTTTAACAAAGTGCAGCGCACACTTTACCTGGACAGCCAATTTGATTCTCGCCTTTGCGTCTTCGCTTGCTTCACGGGCAAAATCCCATACGAGATCGGTCCTTATTAATCCACCGCTTCGGTGATGATATTTCAAAACGGCGAATTCCCCTACATAACAACGAGAAAATGCAAACACACGCACCTCACTGCGGCTGTCGGCCGGCAAAGGCAAATCAGTATTCCGCTAGCGAGCTTTGAAAGGGGCGATTTGCTCACTGGAAGCGAGGACGTCACAGCAAAATGAAGGGTTTTTCATCGGTAGCGTTTGCGCAGACGCCCTGAGCATATACAGTATGTCAGCTGTACAGATAATACACCTAAATACTCTGCATGGTTAAAAAACAACCTGTAATGGTAAAGAAACTAACATTTTTCAATGAACAGTCCACGTGATTACATCCTTAGAGAAGTTACATAATACGACTACATCTCCTCAGAGATCAGAACAGTACAAGATGAATCAAAGCCCTATTTCAACGGGGCGAGAAATAATGAACGTTCACTCCTGTTAGACTTTTGTGAACTGCGCATCGATGCAGGGTATATAATGTGTATTTTTACATTTAATTTAATTGCAAATAATGGTAAACTTTCGGCTGCGCGTTCTTAAAACGTGCGCTTCAAATAACAATACGGTAAACTAATTAAAATTGGGATGGAATTGCTTTGATAGTAAAGCTAACAGCCCCATTGAAATTAAATACAAGAGGCATCCTCTTTTAATTGGTAAATATGTTTGAAATATCTTCACCATTTTGTAAACATTTAACTAAGCACGTAAGGAGAACATGTTCTTTAGATTTCATCCGTGCTTCCATTAACAAACCATGGTCACGGGTAGCCCGGAACCTATCCCAGGTAGCCTACAGAACAAAGCGGGGTATATTCTGGACAACACACACACACACACACACACACACACACACACACACACACACACACACACACACACACACACAAAAAGATGAATGTGTGGGACAACCCGGGAAAACCAACTCATGCACACAGAAAACATACAAACTCCACACATACAGTTCCAAGAGCCAGATTCAAACCCATGATTCTGGAAGTGTGAGGTAACAGTCATAACTTTGACACATCGTTCCACCTGTTGCTATATAGATTCCTCTGTTTAAAAACCTTAGTATGCACACACTGATGTCAGGTTTATTTGTTAAGTACTGAAGGAGTGCAGAGTCAATTGCAGATGTAGCAGGGGTGAACGTTGGACAGAACCAGCCCAGGGGCATAGACTGGCGAGAGTTACCAGACAGGAGGATTAGCCCGCTGAGCCCTGCCTGGGTCATCCTTGTTACACAAGCCAAATATAAACACACGCACGTCGTCACCTCACCTCAACTGTCTGCAAACCGTGGTCGTGTTGGGCTAGCAGACAGAAACTGTACTATGCCTGACTACAGCATGGAAATTTGCAGCACCGTATGTCATCTGGAATCATATGAAAATAAACATGGTAGAATGATTTGCTAAATTGAGATTACCTGAGGTTTAGTAGGCAAAGCATTGTGACTTTTAAGATGAATTAAAAACACACTGAAAAAGTACCAAAGATCTAAATCTTACAAGAAATGTCTTAGAATCACTAAAGTGACAGATTAATTCTTGTGCATTCAGAGGTGGAAACCTAGGATGGTTCCGAGGGCATTCCAAAGGCACATGACTGACAGGTGCCTTCAGAAATTTGTATGTAGCAATAATTCATTTTCATGATAGTGAAGCTGAATTAATAATATTTTGGAGAAAAATAAGAGCTCTTTCATGTTAATTTCAGATCCTGCAGGGAAAATGGAGCTAAAATGGCAGAATCCCTGGGGAGTGTAAAGAATCCCTGGGGAGTGAGGTTAGTCCAAAAGTCCCCTGTCTATTGAAATGCCATTTCCCATACGGTTAACTGATCCCAACCTCTGCCAGTGTTAAATGGTGGGGCAATTATTAAACCCATGGCATTTTGCAAGAGAATTTCAATTACATTTTATAATATGCATAAAAAAGATTTGATTACACTGTGCAGACACAGAATATTGCGAATTTTTTTTACAGGACATCTCAGTGTTATCAAGTCCATGATCTTAAGTACACTTTTTGACATTCAATCCACTGTAAAAAAAAATAAACTATTTTAGATTTGTTCCTGTTTCCTGATATCAAACGGGATGAGAAACTTTATAACTTCAGGGTAGCCTTTGAATTGATGGCTGAGTATTTGAAGAATTTAATTAAGGGAATTCCTAAAACAGGCATAGGACTGGGGCGTTTTCTGTTATGACAACACAACAATCCTAAGCCAACTCAGGTGAGAAATATGAGAAGAGCCACCTGTGGCATGACCGTTTTCATATCCCTTGCTTCAAAAAATGCAACCAGCCCAGCCTAGCATCTGCTTAGATTGCGTATTTCCTTGTGTTTGCATGAAACCCGGTGTGGGATATTTTTTTCCTCATATAACACCATCTCCCTGAACTCCTCAAACATGAATGTCTAAAGACTGCGAGTGTGAGCTATTGAGATCCTGACCACCTCCTGCTGGTGCATCCTAAGACAGGACCTCAAAGTGGCCTAGCTGAGGTGACCCAACTGTCTGTGAAAATGGAGGGACACACACACACACACACACACCTTAGGTTTTTTTTCATGGTAGTTCTACAAGAGTATGTGGGCCTGCTGTACTCTGTGTTGGTTACATGTGATAGTATGTCTTTGACATATAATTTGTCAACATGAAGCACAGGTTAACTTTAGGAATAGTGAATACATTGAGATTTTAAGACTCAGTTCTGCAACTTTTTCCTCAGGTGTCTGCAGTTATTTAAATAAGGACAAAGCAGACAATATTAAGATGCCCATATTTTCAAACAAAACAGATGAACCAAAAACCCTGTCTGATATAGACCATAAAACTGTAGCCATTCCCACGTGAAGGCTCATTTGCTCGACATCTTGAGGAGAATGAACAGCTGAATGCAAGCATCTTCTTGGATGCCCTGCTGCACATCAACCAGAAGGGGGCGCTGTTTGCAAACACTTCTGAAACTATTAACCTTGAGCTAGATGCATGGGGTGTACGTTTGCGGCGGTTGCATCGGTCACACTTCGTAATAATCAGTAACCAGCTCTTCTGTTAACTTCCTTCTAAAAAGTGTACGTGGGGTGGGTGGGGGCGGTCGTCTTCCAAAATGGCCAAAACTACTTCATGTCATTTCCATCATTCTTGTGACCCCAGATCAGATCAACAAAAGGATGGATTCACGCATGAAACGACCATTATAACCATTTACTATGCAGAGCTACTGAAAACTCCACACAACTAAAACTGCATTAAACAAAATTAAATTGATACCTCTTGTTTCGTAAAGCAACCCTGGGTCTGTGAAATGTATTAAATTTAATATTATTACTTATAACTGAAAATGCACCTGGGGTAATTCTTGTTCTAGCATTCCTTGTTTGTTTTGTAAAGTTTTACTAATAAAATTTGCACTGATATTGTCTCTGAAGAGTGTACTACAGCATCATCTACAACAGAAGCCTACACCAAGTGCAATAAACAAAGACTATTTTGTTAGATGTCTGAATGCGTCTTACACAATCATGTATCTATGCTGTGGACTGCCTTTAAACAGTGCCTCGATTATGTTTGGTAAACAATGTACGTTTTGTGTCACGATAAATCAAGTCCAAAGATCTCCTTAAAGCCCCCATGAGCTGTAGTCTAAATGAGATTTAAACATTTAAATTAGAGGAAAAATCATTGCTAAGTTGATGGACATACAGGTCTGTGGTCAAGCACTTTCAGTTTGTGTGTACATGCCATTCTCAACTGGTGATTGGCAAGCAGACGAACTGCCTTGTGGATTTCCACCACAAATACACAACACTCCCCAAGCATAAATTAAATTACTTTAATTTGCAGTGAAACCAAATGGGTGACATGAAAAACTCAAGTGCCTGTTTGGTATGACGTGCCGCCTTTTGCACGGCGACCTTCCAGTTAGTCACTTTCTTGATGGCAAGTGTTTATTGGGAAAAACACCTGCTTCATTGATAGGAGACTGTAAAACCATTACATGCCCATGTATATGAAGTCATTATATATGTGTGTGTGTAAATTCTATGCTATGTCAGTAAATGAACTCCAATAAACGCAAAATAGAATTTTTTTCTTGTAATGCATTTGTATATAATTAATACATTACTTTATTTGTAAACTTGCATTTTTTTGGTATGTTTCAAACATATGCGTGGATAAATAATGGTTGGTAGCAGCGGCGGACTGAGTTGGGGGGGGGGGGTGCATTCGCGAGATGGCCCGTCCGAGCCCTTGGGCAGAGTCTTCGGTTCAGCTTCAGCCAGACAGGGCCAAACACAGCCACTGAAAAGCACAAAACAGAGGCAGGATGTTTACCATGGAGAGCAAGGCCCGGGGATCAGCGGCCGCCAGACCCGAGGATCAGCGGCCGCCAGACCCGAGGATCAGCAGCAGCTGACCATTCTTAATAACTAATTACCTGACAAAGGTTCAGCTCCATCACGCCCTCTTTCTGACATTGCTTGAAACACCCTGTTAATGAAAGGAGTTCACAGTTATGCACGTGATAAAAAAAAAAAAAAAAAATCATTAAACTGTTAACATTAGCCTTCTGTGACCGTAGCATGGAGGTAAGAAAACAGACATACGTGTGAATTGAGATGTACAGGTCGTATAAACAAATGTTTAGTGTGGTTTCAAGTTACTAACTTAACAAGTACGTTAACTAAACTGCATGTGCAGCGTGCTGGAAAACAAAGAAGATCCCATACTGAACATGTATTCCAGTTTGACCAGGCAGCAAACAAAGTTGTCAAAGTCGATGGCCTCGTTCTCGGAGTATCGAGCCACCAGGACTTGGTTGAGTTTGTTGTTTAGATGGAAGCCTGGTGAGGAAAGTTCAAGATTAGTCAGCAACGTTGTCTCCTGCCTGGCCATCACCTGCTGTTTTCCCCTGGATGGATCAGCTGTGCTCTTTTTACCTACATAGTACTCAAAATTCCAAGTAAAAATGTACCTCAGCATATCACTATTTTAACCATTTGTGACAGTTTCTGAATATAAACCATACTGCACTTTTCCACATTTAATGAAAATCTGCATAAATACAATACAATGCAAGAAACACTAGTATATTTAGTGTTAACTATATATACCAGTATATCAACATGAAAATCAGGAGGCTATATTAATTTCACTCAGTCATTAAAGCACAAATAGATTGCATCGCATTTGTGCACTGCATGTGTGTGTGTGTGTATGTCCACAAGGGTGCAGTAATACCTGCTGATTCCAACGCAAGACACATCTCGTATGAACTCATGGATCCCGAGTTGTCAAGGTCGTACTTCCTGAAGATGACCTAGGTGATAACACCCCAATGATGAAGGCTACACCCATTGGTCTAGACTCCACTTTAACCTGAAATCTTCCACCAGTCATGAGCTAAGAAGCCTGTTACAGTGATTGCTGCTTGTCAGGGGGCTGTGACCCCACACCCACCTGCATCAGCTCTGTCACATGACTGTTCAAAGGCTCATACAGCATTTGTCTACATGCCACCTGTCACATGACAGCAAAGCACCAATGACATAAATGAAAAGAGGACAGGGCCCTTACCAGCCACTTTCGGATCTTGTTCCACATGATCTGGAACTCCACAAGGCCCAGTCGTGCGCTGCCATCTTTCTGAACACACGGTATGTCAAGGAGTGCCGATTTTTAAACAGCCACTCAGATTTCAAAGGGCACATTTGAACAAGGATACGTCCATCAGGCTGATCATGGACCGGCACGACTCCATGCTGAAACCGTCCGTCTTTATGTCTTTGTCTGATACAGAAAAAAAAGGTTAGCTGTCTTCCCATATTACACACATTGCACGTGTCCCTGCTGTTTAACAACACTGCACAAAACAAGTTCTGGTTACATCCTTAAGAAATATAAGTTCGCATGTTTTCTTGCCCTGTGCATCAGTTACTGGGCCTTTTTATAAAACGGTCAGTAAGTCAACTGTCCTACATTTTCATTGCAGAAAGGATTCTGTATCACAAAACTGAATGTCTCTTTTTTCCCCCACTTATAAAAACCTACAGGCTCACCGTATAAACTGAGAAGTCAACAATAGTTAGCAAAAATTCATAACAAAACCATTAAAACCTAATCAACATATATATTAAAAGGTGTTACTCTGCAACGAGTGATGCATTCAAAAACGATTAATGTAATAATGCATTTTAAAAAATTTATTGTTCTTTAAAACTGAACAAACATACAATGGAATGTTTCCACGTTACCAAACAAGAGTTAGTTAATACTTTCACGTTCCGTATCAAATGCAGCTATCAAGTCATGAGAGAAAAAGAAAGAAGAGGGTGTGATTTTTAACACGTGGACAGCAAACACCTGTCTGGGAGCAGTGTCCCGCAGTGAACGAAACTACCCCCACATATCACGTCAACACTCACGCTTGGCCACCACCCTGTTCAGGATCGTCTTGAGTTCGTGAACTGAAATCTCCAAGTCCTGAAACACGGACAACGGCGATGTTAACAAGCACAGCACTCCTCAACATCCTACACGTTCTGGAGCAAAAGCAACATGCGGAAAAAGCAAAAGGTAATTTTCTCTGAATAGGATGAGCCCAGCAAAAAGAGAATGTCCCCAAAACGTTCTGGACATTCTTGGAATATTCTAGGAACATTCCCTGTTTCCTGGGTGATTAAACGGACATGGGGAGTACACATCACAACTGAATAAATATTTTAATCAGAAGTATTTCTGATATTTGATATTTCATAAGTTCTCGCTACACAAAAAAAAAAAAAAAAAAAAAAACCTTCTCACTACTAAAAAAACAAGTTGTCACCTCTCCGGACAACCGTCCAAACATTGTCCGGAAGCTGTCGTCAATGTCGTCCTCTGTGACTTCCTGATGGGAGGATGAGCATTGATGTCAGATGTGCTTCGCCATTAAATTCAGAGCTGTCACCTCTGTTTACCCCGACGGCACGTTGGACGATTACATTCTCACCTCATCTTCAATATCCGCTGTTATTTCATTGTCCAACTCTCTGATGAAGACAAAAAAAAAAAAAAAACAACAACAGTTTCAGTGAAGACGGTAATTACTCCGACACTTATGTGCCTGTTAATAAAGTCACACGTATTTACCTGTGCATCTTACACAGGCCTGTTAATAGTTACAGGGCAAGAGTGGCATCTTGCAACTTTAATTCAGGGTGTACATGAAGCCGTTATGAGAAATGTAATAAAAAGCTAAAAAACAAGCTTTTATAACTCTTCTTGGGATGCACATGTTGTCTTGCAAGAAACCCACTCAAACTGGGCTACATCTACCTGAGATCTGCTAAAAAGCATCATTTTAAATTGTAACACAACCACATATATGACATTAAATACTCATTGACTGGCAATATGAACTGCTGCTTTATTATAAGGGAACAGCAGTTTTATTTACCCATTTCTCCCAAATATTCAGTTATCTCCATCACTGTATTGGTAATTTAATCCAATCCAAGGAAGAAATTAGACAAAGCAAGATGTTACTTATTTCACCAGAAGACGGCCCATTGATGGCATGTGTGGTTATACAGTGTGTACAGGCTGTGCACAGACAGAGAAAGGCTTTAGCAAACAGTGTATGATCATGACATAAGCCATGATACAGCTACAATGTTTACCAACAGCCCCGTTTTCAGAAATAAGACCTGCAAAAATGTTGTACACTAGTGGTCATAATACAAGATACAATAATTGCAGCATTTCAGTTGGCATGTGCTTTTAACCACATTTCAACACCCTTGAAGTTTGAAATCACAATGCAGAGTCTGTGCTAACACTACAATAATGGAATCAGTAAAGTAAGCAACAGGAACTGAGCTAAGCTTGTTAAAGACTAAAGACGTCTTGCAGTTTTGCATCCTTGACCAGGACAGCTTTGTGGCACCCAATCTCACTGGAGGAGTTCCAAGAGCCAAGCTTTTGTTAACGGATTTTCTCCACTATCTCATCTAGGGGACTCAACGGCATCTGCTTTGCTGTACGAAACACACGCACACCCATAGCTCCAGAACTTCATCCAGTTTGACGCAGTGGATATGAATCCACAGGCCGGCGCGTGGTACTCACTGTGACTCGGACAGCTTCTCGGTGAAGACACGCAGCACGAAGTCGGCCTCCTTGCTCGGCTCAAAGGTGGAAGGCACGATGATGTACTCTCCCGGGGGCAGGCGTAGGCGCGTGCTAACCTCACGCAGGTTGATGAACGTCTCAGAGCGAGCGCACGACGAGTGGCGCAGGAAGAAGTCCTTCTTCAGGTGCACTCCCTGGCAGCCTTTGAACTTTGACAAACGGGCCAGCGAACGTCATGAGATATTTGTACCGACCTCTGCTGACAACACAGCTCAGCAGCAGCTCTACAAACCGCCATAAGTTCCACATCGGCGTTCGTGAACACCTGGCCTACTGATATTAGTCAGTCCTGGGTTTTTTCTTAAAATACCAACGCTGATGTTTATGTGTCAACAGCCAGAGTGTTTTCTTGATTTATTTGTGAAGGAGAACAACATCATATGTTCAAGTTTGGATGACCTTGTGGTATTACAGCAAGTCTTTGCAAGACACGTTACCCAATGACTAATGAACCCTCACTGGATTTATAAAAAAGGGTCAAGAATTAAAAAGAACCACTTGAGTGCATCTGAGGACGATTTTTGCAGTATGTTCTCAAATAGGGGCAGAGGCCACAAATAGTTTTACGTTTGTTCAGTTGTTTGTTAATTGGTTTTATTAAACTCGTTAGGGACCCGTTTATCCTTCCAGGGCCTGTGACATAACTTTCTGCTTAGCATAGTTTTTTTTTTTTCCCCTTTCCCTCTGTGACAGCCTCGTGTTACATTTCCACTCCACTACTACTGTTTTCATTAAAGGATGCAATTATTTTTGGTGCCGCTGTTTGTTTCCACGTACCTGCAGTTTACTGAAACAAATCTAAACAAAAAAAAAACTCATGTAAAATTAAACACTAACACAGCGATGTCTACATGCCCGTAAACACAGTTTTAAATTCCGTTGCCATTTTCACTTGTACCTGCCTTACAGCCTAGGTTCAGTTTGAAGTTGATGTTAGGTGCTATATAAATAAAGGGTGATTTGGTCTGATTTGATAATGATGCGCGCAGCCATCAAACAGAATGCTTGTACACTGGAGGATTACTACATACCTCGTTTGGTACCTGTGGAAGAAGAAAAAAAAAAATCATTAATACGATAAAGTATCTTAAAGTGTATTTTTCCATTGTATATAATATATATAATTTTTTCATTGGATATCATAGTTAAAAAGAAAGCAGAAACGCTGTACGTTTCTAAGGGTCCTTTTTTTTTCTCTTTCTGACATCCTTTCATACTTAAACACTGAGCACAATTACATGGCTGAGCACACGGTGACCTCACCTCATAGATGGCGAAGCCAATGGTGTGCATGTCCTGTCCTTGGCGCCGGTACCGCCGCCGGTCCTTCTGCATGAGCGCCACCAGGAAGCTGCAGGCCACCTCCTCATCGTCGGGGTCATCGTCCTCCTCCAGCAGGGTGATCTTGAACTGCGGGTTGATCCAGAACGTGTCTGTGGGACGGCGGGTCACACAGGACAGGGCGTTTTCTATCTCGACCAACACAGCCCCGAGGAGACGCGCAAGAAGTTAAGCTGCGAGTGGGCAGGGCACCCGAAACCTGCGGATGCACGGCATGCACAAGAGCTGTGCTCACGCTCTGCTAGACCGTGTGTTCTGTAATGCAGTCGTTAAGTAAAAGAAAGAGCCTATACAGCTTTAGCCTGAGATACAGCAGAGGAAACCACTATCCTGTGGAATATCTGTAGGCACAGTTCATGGGCAAAGTCATGTGACTAGGAACACATCAGCGATTGGACAAGGGAAACAAACAAGGGAACCTTCCAGAAAGTGCAAGAACACAGATGTTTCCTTTTGTCCGGTCCAACTCAAAGGGAATGAGGGGAAAAAAAAGTCCACAAATTGTTTTATAAATCAGAACATTATTACGTAATGCTTTTAGGAATATGTCACGTAGGCAGCCGCCTACAGCACCATCTGCTGGAAAGGTGCAAATGAGGAGGTGATTTATTTATGTTAATTAGGGGACCTTGAAGGTCTTGCCTAGGGTGCCAAAATGGACAGAAATGGCTCTGCTCCTCTCAGTGTCTCATACAACAGGTGCTACTTTGGTCATTGGGACAATTAAAGAAATAATTAAGTAACGTCACCTACATAATAACATAAGTGTCTCTTCACTGACATGAAGAGGAACTAAAGATGGGTCGCTGGTATTCAACACACTTCTTACAGTTAAAAGTGAATTTAAAAATATGCTATGAATACATTGCTTGGTTTCCAGACCACCTGCAAATTTGGACATGGAAGGCTTGGAAATATAGCCACCTGGAACGTCTGTATTTTGGTGTTTGAAATAGTAATACAAAAGAAATTAGGACCAGACCCATATGACATTTTTGTGGTGTGATGCTCACTGTTCATATTAAATGCTGTGTGAGTTTCAGAGCAGTAGCACTGTTTAACACAACTACTAAATTGTATTAACCATACCTAATAAGATGAATCGTAACAGACTCCAGATGTAACCAAAAGATAATTACATACTTGCTGCAGTGTTAATGTTAAGTCAAGTAATTAGGTTACACATCAGTGTAGACCAACAGCGCGAGTCCGTAACAACTGTGTTAGGTTCACTGTGATTCTACGCGACTGGCTGCTAATGGCAGTCATATTTAATAACACAAGAGCTGAGCTGAAACGCTACATGGATCCGGCGCCTACCCCCATCACAAAAACAGCTCACCCTCTCCCACACTTATGTGTCTTTTTCACTCTACCACGGAGCCTATTTTTTCCCCCACTCTGTGCTTCCACGCATCAGTTGACACGACTGCAGTGTTCGTAGAAACTTTAATCTAACCTAACTTAAAAATGTTACTTGCAAAATCAACACCCAGTAAAAATAATCAAGCTGACATAAATATGACCCTCGGGTCAGTAGTTTGGCGAGTCATATGATGCAGACTCGGATCTTTGACAGCCATTAACTCATGTCGATCTGATGTACTAGAAGCAGGAGCGTGGCCCCGCGGTGCAAAGCGTAATGCTGCATGTCATGTAAACCTGGCTGAGTAACCGTGTGCCCAAAGCACACGTGACAATGACAGAAAGGTCCCTCACTGGGATGGTTCCTGCATCCGCCGGCCGTGCTGCCTCTCCTCCAGTTGCCATCAAACTTGGCCGTATTCCAGAAGCTCAGGGTATCTTCACTGAGGGCGTCCGCCGTTAGGTTACAGATTTCCAGCCGGGAAAACTGCCGCAGGAACTCCTGGAAGGACATCCTGTTAGGAGGAACAAGCGGGGAAAGTGGGGAGGTTTCAGTGACAAGCACACGACTTTTCTAACAATAGCAGAGCCAGAAGGTTTCCTAGCTGCATTGTTGTAATGCTGCAATTTACACCTTGCTGTTAACTTGCTAAATACTGTTTTAATACTGTAGTTATGATGATCCATGACAGTTTCTCCTACATCTTGGATAGGCTGCAAGACTAAGGTTTTATGATGAAATTTAAATAGCACAACAGTTCTCTTTGAACAGATCTCAGGAATATCTTTCGCAGACTTACCAGAACTCACCATCTTCTTTTCGACAATACATGTCTTCCCTTTCTGATGGGTCAATGCTATTCCACTCAGAAGAGCTGGATACAGAATACAAACAAATACTGTGTATTAGGGAGCTGTAGCATCATCCTGGTTAGATCAGGCCAAACCGGGTCAGGTTAGGCCAAGCTAGGAGTGGTTAAGCCAGGCTAGGACAAGGAAGAGCAGACTAGATCAAGCTAGACCAGGCCAGGCTAGGCTAAGAAAGGGCAGATTAAGTTAGGTTAGGACAAAGAAACTAGACAGAGTTAGATCAGGCTAGGTCAGCTCAAGCCATGCCATGCCACTCAAGGCTGGTGTATGTGTAGTGCAGGAGGAGACATGTATTGACCTGAACCTACTTATCGCTCCATGCCCCGGTCCACTCCACCTGACCCCAGGGGTTCCTGATACGGATCAGCCTCTCCATCCGGCCTCGGTAATTTACCTGCCACGGGGAGAGAAAAACAAAAAGCACCCATATCATCACTGAAAGCTGCTTTTGGAAGGCTATCCAAATCAAATTTTATGCCTTGAAAATAGTCTGAACAGGGTACAAAAATCTACTACCATTACTTATTTTTTATGTCCAGCTGTGCATAAGGCTCTACACATAAAATGCATGTTATAAACTCTGCTGCCCTAACCAGCAGGTAATTATCACAATGCCTTTAATATTCTGAGTCATTTTTTTTCTTAATTTAGGAAAGATTTTGTGTAATTTAGTGACATATGTACTCCGAGGGCCTTACACTGAGCACCCCTGATATAAATACGCAAACGCGGTAAAATTATATAGCATTATTCCACAAAGCATGTACAGTCTGACAATGTCCCAATATAAACAATGTAAGTCAATATCTCAACACATACAGCTGGTGTGTATTTGAAAGCGAAACCCCACACTAACACCTGACACAGGTGAGACTGCGTTCACTCACCTCCTTGAGACCAGTCACAGAGTAGGCATGACCTTTAACCAGCTTCTTGAAGGTCACAGCCTCCATGTCAAAGGCACTCGTGATCTGCAATAAACACATGCTCTGTTAGTCTGAAAAATAAAGTGTAATATTATAAATGGACTGTAAGCCTGTCTTGCAACCGGCGGCGCCGCCGGGCGCCGCCCCCCGGCCCCGGGCCGGGGCGGCGTGCAGGGCGGG
>JABJVR010048917.1:0-23192 GCA_025773905.1 Chitala chitala | reverse complement strand
ATGACCTCAAGTCGCTGTGCTAGACTGGTTCACCTCTTATCTCACAAATAGGAGCTTCTCCGTGTGGTTGGGGCTCCGTGTGGTTGGGGCTATATATATATATATATGACATGATTGTACCTAAATCCTTGGGATTGTTCCAAGGCACATTGTGTGGCTGACAAATTTATCTCCTATGTGCATAAAATCTCTCTTACCTCGAAGTCTGGTGTGCAGAGTATTATTTCTTGATTGTTTGTTTATTAACTGTTTGTTATTTGTCAGATGCCTAAGGAGGAAATCAGAATTTTCCTGACACCCCCTACTCGTCTCACTACATTGGCTTCCGGTCCAGGCACGCATCAAATACAAGACCTTGATGCTGACCTACAAGGCCATCAATGGGACTGTTCCAGTCTACCTGTGGTCCCGAATCAAGAACTATGTCCCCTCCCGTTCTCTGCCAGTGGAAAGAGACTGGTCTCACCTATCCTAAAATCTGGTAAACCTAGGCTCTTCTCCTCTCTGGCGCCTACATGGTGGAACAAACTTCTGCTTGCTTTGAGGACTTCATCATCCCTATCCACATTCCGCAAGCAACTGAAGACACATCTCTTCAGGGAGCACTTTAGTAACTAAACATGAACTCTTGCCATCATGTTACTCATTATGTTGTAACTCCAAAGTTGGCCACTTGATTTAAAGTGTGTATCTAGCTGTAATTTTCCGTTGCTTATGCTCTACTTGTGTGACAATTGCCAGATTTAATCGGGTGTACTGTGATATTAGGGCAGCACTTACTGTTAGTAGATTCTCTAATACTGATTGACCTCGTTTGTGACATGCACATGTACTATTATCCTCTTAAGTCGCTTTGGACAAAGGCATCTGCTAAATAAATAAAATGTAAAATGTAAATGTCAATATATATAATTAGTTTAAATACATTGGAAAGCAAGGTTACGGTAAACAAGAAAATGTTGATGGTGCTATAAAAATAAATGAATGCAGCTGGTTAACCAGCCCCCCCTTGCTACACTGCCCTATTTAACTAACATCAGAAAACATAGTGTGTGACAGTGCTCAAGTAAGGAGAGGAACATTAGCAGTTTGCTTGACCTTCTCTGAGGGCTGCTAGCCATGTTCAGCAGAGACTGGAAATGCTTTATGAGTTCAAGAATACTGAATTCTCTCCTAAATTTCACATTACGCCAGGGTAGATACATTAAAATAGGTGTGATCCTGTTTATATTTCCAGAAATTATATTACTATTGCAGCAGAATTTTGAATTTTTAGTGTTTGCTATTCCAAAAAGTGGTCATGGCTATTGTGGAATATTTGAATTTTAATCAGATTGTAGCGGAAGTTCCTATGATTTGGTAACATTCCCTTTTATATTTATTAATTTTTTTCCTGAAACTAAACAACTAAATGAAACTCAAGATTTCAGGGCTAGGGCCAGCTGGGCCAGATGGTCATGAGGACCGTCTCATTTGGCATATTTAATGATTATGTGACTAATGGCCCCCTCTAGTTGCACTGCAGATCAGCTGTCTTGTAAAACCCTGGCTGCTCTAGGACAGGGGGCAGCTGCTAATAAAGGTTATGGCTTTTTATGCACAGAAGGCGTAAAATCATGGATTCCAAAAACGTGTTCTACTGTACAGTGTACCTCTCTATGCGGCACTGATAAGGGACAACACTCAATAAAAAAATGTGACATTTTCCTTCAGCTTTGTGACATTTTGTCATGAAGCTCCTCTATCGTAAATCTGATTGCTGATGTCTGATGTTATTATTGCTAGCATACATAACCATGAGCGGATTTTAGAGCTGGTGAAGGAATGATACTGTTGGAATACAGTGTCAGAAGCACTGACAAAAGAGAAAATATTTCACTGAAATGTTTGACTGAGGACAAGCAAGAATTGTAACATTTATAGTTACCTTGTCACCAGCAATGGCACCTAATTTATACCGAGAGAATAAGGTAGCATGCAGCACATGTATAGAATTACATTTTATATACAAAAAGGCTGTGTATAAAATGTTTAGTTTATGTCATGGCCTTTCCATGTTATGGTTATCTTACATTTAATCAATGTTTTGTCTAATGCAGTTTATCAGTATGAAAACAAGAAAATAGATCTTTTAAAAAAGTGACCATTGCATAACACTAAGTCCCCTAGGTCCATGTTAGGCATATGGTACCCCAATATAGTTATAGTATACAGTAATGTTGGGTTTGAGTCCAGGTAGTCTAGCTCAGCTCAACCAAGTCCTTAAAAATTCATGTTATAGTCAAGATCTAAAGACAGCTGAATTGCATTGACAACTGAGTCTATAAAAGATGATTTCACGTCAAGAGTACAAATCAATATGATTTGTGACAATTGCAAGACAACTTCTAGATGTTCTCGAGATCAAACTGGAGTCAAGTTACTTAGAGTACAGTGTAGCTGGGCTGCTTGATACCAGACTTGAGTACCCCTACTATCATTATTTATGGTCAGTTGGTCTGCTCAACATGAGAGTCATGTTCCCCTATACTTTAATTATTCACAGTACAGTAAACTTTGTCTGCTCAACACCAGACCTGAGTACATCTCTGATTATTTAAAGTACAGCAGAGTTCAGGTACTGAACACCAGACTCAAGTACCCCAACTCTTTTTATTTACGGTGCAGAAGAGGTGGGCTTCTCAACACTGGACTCAAGTACCTCAATTTTAACTATTTACAGTAAAGGTTGAAACTGGACTTTCAAATTTTATTTAATAAATTAGAGAATGCAATTAAGGTTTTTGTTTCAAACATTCAAAAATTCAAACATCTTTCTTAGTTGTGAAGGTTAAAAACCTTAAAACTGACTGATCTTGTGGTCTAAGCTGGTCTAAGATAAAACTCTGTACTAAAGCAGGGAAGGTCAGGTCGCAGACTATATAAAATCCCACCAAATCCAAACAGAAATGACCAAAATACACATAAAGATACAAATAAAATCCAGAGCTACTCAAGTAAAACAACCAAGTGATTTCAAAATTTAGCAATATAGCAGTGAAACATGAAACCTAATAAAGGGACAAACAAAAGAAAAAAAACTGGCAAAAACACTTGACACAGACAAATGAGGAACTGAAGTAGCTAATTTATAAAGGTGTTTGTATGTTTTAGCAGAAGAATAAATGTATGTAGGAAAAATCAAGTGTTGTGCATAAAGTAAAAGTCATATTTATGAACACTGCATAAACTAAGGTTTGCATCCTACATTATAAATTCCACTTGTCCCACTGATCAAACTAAAACATTTGCCTCCTTAAAAAATGAGTCCATTCCCACCCAGGAATTACCTTTATATTATTATATATAATGCAAAGCCACATATATATAAAAACCTGGAAATTGTATACCACAAAGACACATGTGGCTGCCCTTACAGCTGCAGTCATAGACCTGCAAAGAGAGATGGTGAAAGAACTGAGGAAGAGTAGCGTACAACTGAAGGCAATCAAATGGGTTTTGGACAAAATCTTCCCTTGATGACAGTTTTTTTTTGGGGGGGGGGGGGGTAATGACTAACAGTGATTCTACAAACACTATCTCGGAAACCATTAGCACTTGTAGCCAGAGCACGCACCACGTGCTCTGGCTAGTTTTTGCTTTACACCCAGTTTTATAAAATGCATTTTGCAAATGCGTAAACACATGTCACTGCTGTACATCCCATGTGTAATTTAATTATGTACTTCTAGCAACACTGTAAACATTGGTCTCTACAGGAGAGAAAAATATAACAGACTTTATATAACAGACTTATGTTAAATGTACATCTATGGAATTCGATGAGTTAATGTGTGTTGAATATGGATTTATAGATTTAAAAAAGCCTTTAATTTTAAAAAGGCTTTGCTAAAGCTTTAGCATAGAACAGAGGGATGGCACTGAAAAATATTTGTTGGATTATTGTAACGAAATATGTATGTTGATTGCACATATGCTTTTAATGGAAGGCCTTACCCCACATTCCTCAGATTTCCCACTGAGCCACCCTGCTTTTTGTACCAGTCGTACTGCAAAACCATGTTGTGTAATATTTAGTGATCTGCTGCATAAGGTTGCTGAAATACAAAGAGGACTTGGTCAAAAACCAGTAATGTTCACTGAGATATTCTTCTGGAAGTGCAAGAATATCTAATCATGGTTTAATGATCCTCTTGCAACATTGCATCCTAATACTTATTACAGTTTATATGTCAACCACGTCCTGTACATGAATATTATATTTTTGGCAGCTGAATGCTGGCTATGTTGTTACAGCTCTGCCTATCAGTGACCTAAAGTTGGCATTCTTTTCTACCTCATTTTCTGGAAAAGTTTGGGATTAATTAAACAGGGAAACTCTCTTTCTCAAATATTTCCCTGGACCTTTTACAAATTGAACATTTTTAGAAATAGTTTCTCTTTATACATCTTCAACATTTTTCAGGCAAAGCTTTTATAAATGAGCCTCCCTCATATTATTATTATAATTAATTAATTAATTAATTAATTAATTTAAAATTATTATTTTTTATTATTAGTTTTTCTCATTTGCTAACACCCTGTTACTGCATGCTGCATCATAGTTCTCATAGTTTTTTTTTTTTTTTTTTTTTTTTCCCCAACGCAGTGGAACAACTCCAAACACAGTTTGCTCTCCTTAAAATTCCTTATACACCTTTTGCAAAAAACTTAATGCAGTGCTCAATCTCTAAGACACAATTTCACGATAAACTCTCTTACCATGTTTTGTTAATGCTACGACTAAAAATGCTTACATTTGAAAAGTAGTGAAAAAACACAGACCTGCATAAGATGAACACAAATCCTTTTTTCAGCACTTTGCAACCAGTGGAAAATGACAGTTTCAAGAAAAAGCCATGAAAAAAGGGGGTGAGAGGAGGAGGAGGAGAGGGATAAAAAAAAAAAAAAACTCACAGTAAGGTTGGAGCAGATGGAACTGAACCAATGGCCTCCAGTCCCATGATGTTCATAATATAAAATATCTACAGTCTTCTACTGTAATTACTAGGCTACCCCAAGTCCACTATATACCCTACACAATACCTGTACAGTACTTGTTTATGGTGTAAAATATTAGACAATGCAGTAGTTGTATGAATTCATCCACCAATCCATTATTTTAACCACTTATTCCTGGTGAGTGTCACGGGGAAGCCTGGAGCCCATCCCAGAGCACATAGTGTGCAGGGCAGGGGACACCCAGGGCAGGGCACCAACCCACCACAGGGCACACACCAATCAACCTAACCTGCATGTCTTTGGATTGTGGGAGGAAACTAGAGCACCTGGAGAAAACCCGCCAGGCACAGGGAGGATATGCTAACTCCACACACACAGACCCAAGGCAGGAATTGAACCTCAGGCCTGGAGGTGCATGGTGACAGTGCTAACCACCGTCCCACCTGCATGAATTCAATTCAATTTAATTCAGTTCAATTCACCTGTTAAACATAGTTCATGCAATGACTTTCCATGAATTCCTGAACTTGAGCAGTCAACTGACTTATAGAGGAAACACATATACAGACATTATTACACTCTATGTAAGTGCTACACAATGGATCACAATGGCACTGTGGTGAGGAGAAGGACGAGGCCAGGGTAGAGGTAGTGTCAGTGGCAGGGTTAGAGGAAGTGTCAGAGGCAGGAGAAGAAGCAGTGGCAAAGGCAGTGTCAGAGGCAGAGGCAGTGTCAGAGGCAGGAGAAATGAAAACAGGTAAGGCAGCTTTTCTTGTAGTTAAATTTTAAAGTGCACTTACTATAAAAACCTCACTGTTGACTGTCTTCTACATTCATCTATGAAGTTTGCATATAGACTAGACGTGATAGTACAGGAAGTATTCTGTGTTCTGATGCAGTGGAGAGACAACCTCCAAGGGGGGGGAGGCAACGTCTTTTTACTCCAGAGCAAGAGACTGCCATAGTGGACAAAGTGTTGGCTAACAACGGAATATGTTGAAAGGAAACAAGGGAGAGAATTACCACTGATCAGCTTTTTGCAAACATTTACAGTGTGTGTTGCAACAACAGACAGTTTTAAGGCAGAGTAGCACATGAGGCAAATTTGAGGCAAATTTACAGAGTGTCTTTTCAAAGGAATGGTGACCAAGTCAAAGAGTAGAGACACCAGTATGTGCTGGTAAGTATAACATGATGTTACAGCAGACTTCTACTTACAGTACACAGTACACACACTGTAATGGGCTGCAGTGCACAGACTGTCTTTATCTACTGTAAAAGTTTGGGTCTTCATTTACAGAGGGTGCGTGAGCTGGATATGTGGATGAGGCAGGATTTAGCCTCAGTAGAAGGTGACGTTGTGGGAGGAACATCATTGGACAGATTGCCACTGTAGATGTTCCTGGTCAGTGTGGAGGTAAAATAATCATCTGTGCTGCTATCAGCATGCATAGGGTCCTTCATCAACATGAAACAATTAGTCCATATAACACAACTCATTTTTCTTGATGCTCTTCTACATTCTCATGCAGGCCCATGAAGGAGATCCATATGTTCTGTACCATCTGATTCATTAAACTGCAGTCTGGGACAATGTCAGGTTCCATCATGCAGCATCTGTTCAAGCTTTGTTTCAGACCCATCCATAACCATAGTTATCTATTTTATATCTACCATCATATTCAGCATTTCTGAATATATATAAAAGGCATGACATTCAAAAGGCACAATCTAGACTAGTGGCTTTTTCTTACTTTGTTTCAATCCTGCACAGTCATCAGGATGGTTTTTGTGTTATTTCCTTTTTGCTTATTTGATTCTGTAAACATTACTGTATTTACAGTAATGAATTAGGATTGGTGTGTACCTAATCGTTTAGGACTATATACTGTATAGTGTTGATGTTGTGTTTTTTTATATATCATTGTGTAGATGGTGAAAATGTGAATAAACAAATTCATGGTTTGCAATTTCTGTGATGCCTCCAGATAGACTACTGCAAACCAAAATAAAAAAGTCTGTTTTGATAACTGAGTTTTTAATTTTTATGCTCTGCGTCAACTTGCACGGTTTGTTCAGAAAATCCATCTGATATGTGGTGTGTGTGTGTGTGTGTGTGTGTGTGTGTGTGTGTGCTATTTTGATGTGAATGTCACATTTTGAAAATTGTTAATGGTTATGAAGCCAGTGTTTCATTTTGCCCTAAAAAATTAAGATTTGTTGAATGCGTTTATAGTTTAGAGAAATTTGCTAAAGCATGTTTTTTTGTAGCATCACTTTTTTCTACAGATGTCTAAGCAATTGAAGAAAATAAACTGTATTATTATTATTATTATTATTATTATTATTATTAATAATAATAATAATGATAATAATAATAATAATAATAATAATAATAATAAATTGTGGGGGCCAAGTGCTAAGGCATTTTACAACCCTGCAAATGGTAAGCAGATAACCAATAGGATATTGTTATTATTCTTCATGAATTGGAAGCTACAAGGGGTTATTAAAGAAGAGTGTTTTAATCAAAATCAGTGTCACATGCTGTTGGGAATGTATGATTTTAAAAACGCTGACTGTTGTAAATGTCCACATGCCCCAGAGAGGTTGAATAAGTCCACCAACAAGAAAGGGCAAAGTGTGCATAAATACAGTAGAGGAAATTCACTAATGCTTGTCCAACAAGACTACTGGCATAAGTGCTATGGATGATAACCTATTTTTAATGATTTTTTATGGTTTTAATTCATATATACATCAGTTTATATTTCAACAATGGTCAGTTTAAAGAATGTCTGGCTGCTTTTGAATAAACACATTTTGGACTGTATAAATTTTCATTTAAAACAGGAAGTGATAAGGCAGTGCACCATATAATTGAACTGAAAAGGTTTACCAGTGGCTCATGACTTTTGGACTAATTGTCTTTAGACACTTTGTCTTTAAACATTTTAATAACATTTATTAACTAATTTAGCACCAGTCAACTCATGGCCCTAAGCTGAGCTTGAGCACAGACTGGAGATGACAGCTGCCTCCAGTCCTAATTATGAAAAGTAAAAGAATGATTAAGTCTTGTATTGTTTAATGACTTTTAACACATTTATCTCAAACATGCTGCAGGCTGACTTTGATGATACTGGAATGTGGGTCAAGACATTAGAGCTCACGCACACACACGCACACACACGCACACATGCGCCCAAACTCCAACATTTTACACAACCCCCGTTTAAGACTCAATTCTTCACAACTTTTGTTGTCTTTTAAAATAAAATTAGGTAAACCTGCAGGCATGTAAACTAAGATCATTTAGTCATTTCAAAAGTTTGTTCTCCACATCCTGCCCTTGACGTCAACCTAATTGTGTCAGGTTCAGCCTTGTACCATCATCTTCTCGTTGCCAGTCTCATTAATGTGTATACATACCATTCATACAAAAGAGACTTTGAGGGCATCGTCAATTTCATCAGGAGCAGAAGGATTGATGCAACAAGGACATTATGAGCTCTAGCATCCAAGAAAAAGTAAGTTAATAGAGATGAATAAAGGCATTCGCAGTTATTAAAGTTAACACACGAAGGATATTGGCTAATGTCAAGGTTAAAGTTCTGCATTCATTACCTATGGGGATAATTCATTGCACACCACTTTGTAAAAGAATATGTTTGACACCCACAAGACGAAGCAAAGATGTTCAGTATACCTCAGGTCAGGAGTACACTTCTGCTAGGCAGGCTGGGATTTGTGTGAGCATACACTACACTCACTCAAAATAAACAAGATAAGATAAACCATATTAGTGATGGGATGCAATGCAGAGATCTTATTTGGTAAAATCTACTCAATGGAGAGCAGTGCTAGAACAATGAAAACACAATGAAAAAATGGAAAATGGGTCATTGTATCTTCATGCTTTCATGCATCGTTTAAATGCTGAAAAAAAAATACAAATGCATTTCTTTCATTTAAAAAGTGCAACTTTATTGGTTTCTGGCAGAAGAAGAAATGAGAGAAAAGCATTATGTTCTCACACGTATAATTAATGGTTAGTTGAAACTCTGTCTGTCAAGGTGGTCTGATGTAGGTATCTGTGTCTTGTCTGGTGGAAGGAATGAAAACATTAAAATTTTATTGGAGTATTGCATAGTCACTGAAATTGTTTCTTATAACAACAACAACAACAACAATAATAATAATAATAATAATAATAATAATTATTATTATTATTATTATTATTATTATTATTATTATCCTATCCACCCATGTTATTATATCCATCCATTTACTTTTATAATAAGTAAGGGTATAGAAAAACCACACCCTCTTTAATTGAATATAATACAGTGTGTTGTTTTCTGCCCACAGTAACAAGTGTAACACTGCAATATAGTTTTCAGCAATAACCTTTACATAGTTTGCAAAGTTAGAAGCAACTCAGCTGAAATTATTTGATTTTGTCACAAAAAAATCATGCCCTGTTCTTCGATGTTATACTTGTGGGGATGTACCTGGAGTGAGCAATCACTAACTGTGAAGTTATTGAAAATAATTACTGCAGTGTACAGCTTTTGAGGTGCATGGGCACCCAACGCTGGAGCATTGGAACAGTGGCTCAGTCACATCTACATCTGAATTCTCCACACAGTGTCTGCTAGGCCTCTGAACAGCCAATAAAGTCTCCTGGTGTTGTTGAGGTATCTGGACAGCACTCCACTGAGTCCTATTTATTTCACCACAGCAGCGTACAGGGAGAAACTTACGCATGCATTTGCAGAAGATGTTTGCTTACATGCAAGTGGTTTACCAGTGTCCTGAATATATGTTTCCTTCTCCACTGTGCCTCATGTGCATACTCTATTAGTGTATCTGTGTGCCTGAGCATCCTGAATGAAGCCACAGCCTCCACCTTTAATGCCTGAGGCTCTGTATCATAGCATCCTGCATTTATTCTGATTCCAACTAGGAAAATATAACTTGTTTAATCCTAATAGTACGCTCAGTCTGTCCTTGTCCCATGTTGCACTAATTATAAATAATTCACAAGTGGACACAGAAACATTATTTTAAGGCCTGGCCACATTCGCTTGCACCCACTTGCCAGTCTGAAGCCCCACTTCCACATTAGGATAGTAATCTCTTTATGTTTTAGGGATGAAAACACACAATGTGTAGTTAATCAGTGCACCTGATAAAGACACATAAATAAATATTAGCTCAAGGAGACAAAAACCATGGCAATATATAACATACCAGTAAGTGTGCAGCTGTCCAGATGATTTAATATAAGGTGTCCTTCAGCAGTTGAAAGTGGAAAGAATGGAAAGAATGACTTCATATCTGTCAAGATTCTTAGCACCAAGAGTATTTTGCTGTTGATTTATGTATGATCATGTTGAAAAGTGTAGTCATTTTACTAATTAGAGAGAAACAGTAAGGGATGTAGGTGCATGTTGTATCAGTGCTCTCCCAAACAGAGGTGAGTCCACACTGAAATGGCTATTGTTTTACATCAATGATCAGATGAATCTAAAAACCTCCTGCAAAACTGCACACATTTAAAGAAACAAACAGTGACATATTTAACAGACCTTAAGTCTAAGATGATAAATTATGTAAATTAAGTAAACCATCTATTTCATAAAAGGTGGTAGTGCAAAATGATTTGTAAACAGATGTTTTTTGATTGCAAGGAGTGAAGGTATATGACAACATACCTGGTGGCCTTCTGAACTGAACATTCAAGCTTTCTGTAAACACCGGTTCTCCAAACCCCACATCTTGTTATAACATGTGTTGGTATAGCCATGCCAAGAAAAATGACATGGAAGTAACATGGAGAACAGCATCTTCAGAGAACAGCATCTGAAGAGCCATGGTAGGCCTTGACTGTGAGGAGCTGAGAGGAGACTGGAGATGCTGAATGTGTGTTTGCAGTTCTAAAAATGGGTCCACCAGCCACACCTGTCCACACTACACGAGGATGGCAGCAGCTGATATGCCAACTTATAAATCGTCATCATTGACACAGACAGAAGTAATCAAAACAGACCACGTGGTACTGAAATTGATTTGCTCCAGTTGGCATTTTGTTAGGGCATGGGTGATACAGTTGGTTCTGTCATAAATGACAAATAAATGGCATGCAATTTGTTTTGGATTGATGCAGACAAAGGTAAGTTTTTATATAGCTCTGATGGAGACAGTAGAGTCTGTGGCAGAAAGCTCTGAGAGCTCTGAACAACTGCATTGTCTATACTCGACTGCTTTATGGATACACACGCACGTTCAGGCAGCCCTGTAGCTCAGACGCGTTAGACCCATCTTGCGGCCACCAGGGCTCAAGCAAGAGTGCAATTGACTGATAATAGCCAGGCTGGACTGCCATTTGTGGATAGCCCCCCCTGTGCCCTGATAATAAAACCCCGGAGCACAGAACTCAGCAGAGGACTGTCCGGGCTAAAGTGCAAGCAATTGTAGTGACTGACAGCGTGGCTTTGTCCCCAGGGTGCTGATGAGGAGGTGAGTTTCCACGGTAATATTGCTCAGCTCCAGCCACAGGATGAAAGACCTTATGCTTTGTTTGAGGAGGCTAAGGAGGGAGCACAGCAGGAGGCCACGTGTGGTCAGAAGCTCAAACCCTCACATTACTGAGGGCCAGTGAAGCCTGAAGGACTGAGTCATGCAGCACTGTTCTGCACTGTTAGAAGATCAAACATTATCATGTTTTATACCTTGAGGCCTTTTTTGTATCTCATTTTAAAACTCAACCCAAACATTTTGACTTGAATATCTCAGTTGATACTGTTAATGAGATCAAATCCATATTATGAAACTTGCATATAATATTTATAGAGTAAATAATATTACTTAGGAAGCTCTACCACGTGCATGGTCTCAGCTCTGTCATTGCATTGCATTTAGGGGAGCGACTCTCTTATGATGCAGAAAATAGTGAATTGAAAACATTAACAATAACATGCCTCTAAAATGTCTCTATTAGCAAAGTGGAGATTTAGTCTTCAATCAGTTTTGAAATAACTTCCCGTTTGTGTTGTTATATTGAGACCAATCAACCCCACTGAATTTAAAATGCAATAACCTTGGGAATGGATCTGTGAATAATCATTTCCATGGATCATTACATTTTCCAGTATTGTGTTATAATTGCTTGGGATATGAAAGAAACAAATTCACCATTATCACATTAAACAGTGGCCATCGTGTGAGACATGAAAGGAGAAAAGAGTCAGAAAACAAGGAACCGTATGAGAATGGAAAAAGACTGGCATAAATTACACTTTCTGGGTTACAGAATGAGTCCGTATATAATTATCTCCCAAAAGCTGTAATTGTACTGTGCAGTGCAACAGGACCATGTTCAAATTAGTAGCTTGATTCTTCACAAGGCATAAGTAGACTTTAAATATCAAGCACATTTCATCATATTGTTTTCAAGACTTTTTTTTAGTTTTTTTATACCTGCCTTTTATTTCTATAGATCCATGTCCTGTGGATAAAAACATCAAGATGAAAAATTCTGTGTTAATTATCTCATGCACTGCACATTGAGGTAATGATGTTCTGATATTCTGTCACCCTCCTTGCTTTTTCCCACAGCACCTGATATTCACGTCATCTTGTGCACAATAAAAACTTGTCCATCACAGTTAACAAAAAAAAAAAAAAGAACTTTAATTGCAGCTTGCTGATACTGGGCTTCAGGTACCAGAATGTTAATAAGTGGCTGATGAAATATTCATTAGTCCACAGTAAAACTATTTATCCAAATACCATGTAAGTATGTTACTGTATAATTAAAATAATGCCTCTGTGTTTTCATTAAGCAGGACTCCTTTTATAAAAAAAGAAAACGAAATGAAGATTGATAGAAGGTGACACAATTGCAATGTAATTAACCATGGGAATTGCTTTCCCACTTGTTCAAATATAAGCAGGGCAGCATATATTTGCAGATAACATCTAGGCTTATTGCTTGTTTATGCAGTATAAAGTCAGTGGCATGTATTATTATGCAGTTTGTATGAACTTGTGGAAATAGTTGTGGGAATACTTCCTGCCTCACTGTAAGTTGTAGTTTAGAGGCATGGAAAGGTGTGGAGGGGGGCGAAGAAAGGATGGACCCCGTTTCCCCAGATCAAACTGAATATGTGCATGCTGAATTATTTATTACCATCCACACAAATGTAATATAAAATATGACAGCATACTGAAGAATAAGAATGATACATTAAAAAATGAAGAAATTAAAGAAAAAATGCCTGGCCATTTTAGTTCTATCAACTTAGTTTTATTTTAATGAGTAAACCTTACTACTGAGGAGATGTAAGTTTGCTAAAAGAGGGACCTGTCATCGTGACCCCCCTATACAGTACATAGCCTGATGGCCCATTATCTATGAGCAGCCCGGATATACCTGAATATGAGATGACTTCTGCATACATCTTCTGTCCTGGTCCTCAGACCCAGCCTGCCAGCGTGACACAACTTCATGCTTGGTCTTCCACTTGTCTTCTGTGGGGAGACACTTGCACACAAATGAAGGGTCACAGTACCTCGTGTCTACTGCTGGGTGACTGTATTTAAGTTTTTTTTTTCTTTTGGCTCATGGCTACTTCTACAAAATGTACCAAACTGAAGGTTCCTGAGGGCTGCAGAATGTAGTGGATTTATTTGACTTGGTAAAATTGCAGGATATTGCAGCTGATGTCAATAATATTCACTGGTAATGATAGAAAAAATGTATCTTAAATCTGATATAGACCTTCAGCACCTGGGCAGACATTGTTTGTGTGTGTATCTATATATATATATATATATATATATATATATATACCTCAAGTATTCTAAAACATTGAGTTGTCAAAGCTATTAAAAAGAATTGAAAGTTTTAGTAGATGAGCAAAGTAACTTTTATGTGAAGAATTTTAAATATTTCAACGTTTTCATTTCACAATACCACACACGGTGTGCCAAGACACAAGTGTATCTTGTTAAGTGGAATAACACTGCAATCATTAAAAAGGTGTACATATGTACTATGACAAATGCTCGCTTGTTATGTCCAAGGCATGTTTTTCACTGATTTGCAATCTGAAAACATGGACACCAGCCCAGAAAGTGTCACTCTTCATTCTGAACAGACTGTCTGTACCACAAGTAAGGGAAGCATGTGAAAAAGCACGGCCACTCTCTGGAAGCTGAGGAAAACAGAAAGAAATGCAATGACATACAAAATCAATGAGTAAGGGAGTAAATAAAATTATACACACAACGTGTTACCAATCTGAGATCTTTAAGCAGCAAAATGATGATTAAATGATGCTTAAAAAAATGAAAAACCTGAAAATGAAGTAAAGGGACAGTGCCATTGACATGAATTACGGTAAGATACTAATGTTTTCTTAATTTTTTATCTTCATACTTTATCCCCCCATGTGCCTAAATCAGGGTGGGTAAGGTTTGCGTGATTTCACAGTTAGTCATTCTCTGACTATTATTATTATTATTATTATTATTATTATTATTATTATTATTAATAATAAAAAATAATACTTTTTTTTACTATGGGTTGTTTTCCTGTATTGATATGATTTTGCTAAATAGTTGTTTATTCAAGCAAGAGGAAAATTAAAATAAATTAATAAAAAATAAATACCTTTTACAACTGAGTGACTAAAATTTTAATTTGTGTTTGCTTACACATTATTCAGTGTCCTTCCTCATTATTTAAGAACTACAATATGTAGCATATTAACCTTGTGATAATAATGCCTAAATAAAAGTTGGATATTACTAAAGAAAAACAAATATGAAAAATACCACTCAGATATTATAATGTAATTTGACACCAGTACCCTATTGCTATATTTCACAATGCATTGACGTATTATATAAATTTAGATGAGGTAACTTAAAAGGGAAGGGAACTTTGAAAGAGAAGTAACATGTATTTTAAATATAAGAGTTTAATTACAGACAGAAACACTTATATATGTGATGAGTTCACATTATAATTAGCAAACTGGGTTGTGCTAATTAAAAGTCTAAAATGTGTTGAATAAAGAATATATAGTTTAACAAGTGAAAATAACAGAAAACACACCTGAGTCTGCTGTAAATTACAGAAAATGTTGTTACTGCTCAGTTTACTCCTGAAAACTGCACATGCGTTAAAAATCCATACTAAAAACCATAACTATTATACAAATTAATATTCCAAAAGTCACGCTAATAGTCTGATACTTTCCACAAAGAACCAAGTCTGTGGAATGGTTTCAAAGAATAAATATTTTAAAACTACAATACAAAATAAAGATTTAAATAACAAAGAAATGACATGATCACTGTGCAAATCAATCCACTATAGACGTTATGAATATAATGTCCTCTCAGATGGCTTTTTAAATCTTATCCACACCAACTACATTTTAAGGACTTGCATTTAGTTTATTGCTCAGGAAACAAATCGTGTTCAGTATAGATTTTAGTAAGCATTTTTTTTTTGTTGATATATGGCAAACATTCTTAGTTATATACATCATGCTGTGTCACAACACAATGATAAAATGTCTGTGGGGATGAATACATTTTACAGACACTTTATCTTTCACCTCCCAATGCTTAACCACCTCCATCTTTAAAACGTGAGCTCTCAGCTATGTGCATGGGCAGCATCATTTCAGTAAAGCTGCAATTAAGGAGTGGTGACTGGCACATAAATAGGAGGGCATTAACTTCAGAGCAGCCTCTCTGGAAAGTCAAATGTCCCCATAGTACCAGCAAAAAATAAATAAATTAAAAATTAAAAATCTCTAATGCTGCAGCTGTTCAGCTGTCAACAAGCTGTCAACTCAAGCATTTCAATGTTTTTTCAATTTTTATTTTTTAATTATTCTTTTCCTTACAGCCCATGATAACAATAGCAAGGGTTTCCACATACACATAACTGCAGTATCCTATGCACAAACACATGTCTCTGGACACACAGGGCAACATGCTGCCGAGTGTGGGTACAAGCTGCCTATGTGGTACAGGAGTGTGGGTACAAGCTGCCCAAATGGTACAGGAGTGTGGGTACAAACTGCCCATGTGGTACAGGAGTGTGGGTACAAGCTGCCTATGTGGTACAGAAGTGTGGGTACAAGCTGCCCATGTGGTACAGGAGTGTGGGTACAAGCTGCCCAAATGGTACAGGAGTGTGGGTACAAGCTGCCTACGTGGTACAGCAGTGTGGGTACAAGCTGCCTATGTGGTACAGGAGTGTGGGTACAAGCTGCCTATGTGGTACAGCAGTGTGGGTACAAGCTGCCCATGTGGTACAGGAGTGTGGGTACAAGCTGCCTATGTGGTACAGGAGTGTGGGTACAAGCTGCCCATGTGGTACAGGCGCTCCCTCCTTTCTTCAGCACACACACGACATTTGGCATGTGCATTTTGGCCATGAATAAAGAAGCACAGTGTTCATGTTTGTGGGAATCTGAACACCAAACACACAGATAACAAAGTATGGGTGTAAGTCTGTTCACGGCTTTGTACAATAGTTTCGCCACACAAAGCCATTGCAATCCATGAAATAATAAATAACAAACCATTGGATTATTCATTTGTTATTTGCAATGTTTTATTGTCATTACAGGGCTCATAATTTCCACAAGAGTAATCATTTTGTAATCACAAAAATAAAATTATAATAATTATAATATACACTCAACCATAAATTTTTGGATTGCTTATCCTGTGTGGGATCACAGGTAGTGTGGAGCCTACATGTGTGTAACACATTAAACTAACAGTACAGACATCATGAATTACATGTCTTTGATTAAGATTTTTGGTTGAATTTTCTGCAAGACTAATCAAATAAACACCAAATATGTAAATGTTTAAATGCTCTAAATGGAAGTTTCATAATACCTAAATGCTCCATGTTTTAAATTACAGTTTTCCTATTTAATTCAAGGTACTTTGGTTCTAAAAACTTGTTGAACTACACCTATAATTTTAGTGTTGTTTGTTGGCATCAGGGCAATGTGTGTATGTCACAATGTATCACTTTAGCATTCCCAGTTGCATGTGCAATAATTAAACTGATGATGTGCCAAAACAATTAACACAACGCATTTCAGATATGTTAAATAACATCTGGAACATCATCAATATTAATAACAGACAACATCTGCTTTTAAAAACTGGGCATTTGTACACATACTTTAGACATACATCATTGCAAATTACAAAATGAAATCATTCTGAAAACGTCCATGTTTCCACTGTATCAGAGTATAAATAAAAATGTATAAATGTGTTCTGTTTATGAGGTCAGATGTATCTAGTTTGTGGAGACCATTGGAACATTAAGCTATACTGTAGTTTGTGAAGAAACCCTAAGATTGTATATTAAATTTACCACAAGTAAAGCACAACACTCCAACACCTACTGATGATGCTGCATGACAAGAGACATTGCAATTTCGTTAACATTCATAAACGTTTTTAACATCTAACAAAAACATTCTTTGAAATGATGATGTCAAAGTGATGTTCCCCTTTACGTCCCATAGCTGTCAGCATGTAGAATTGTCCTCAGATGGCAGCATGTCACCTCCAGTGTCAATGTGACATTTCAGTTCAAACAATGTTAGTGTGCGCCTTTCATTCTGTCAGGAAAACATTACGATTTATGGCGTGTGATAAACTGTAGAAGTGTAATTAACATGAGGAAAGCAAGTAAGGTTTTGAGACAGCTGTCAGCTCCTGTTCTCTTCTTCAAGGTTTTATATATATATATATATATGCTTTACCAACATTCCTGAGATTTATATGCCCAGCTGAGTAGCTGAGGAACAGTAAATATTGAAATATTAGGTGACATTATATATAAATTATTTTGTTATTTCAAGAATTTATGTACTGGTCAATTAAACATTGACACTTTCATTTAAAAATTTAAGGTAAGTAAATTATGTAAAACTCTATGTCAGGTTTTTAATAATAAGATTGTACTTTATCAATTATTCTGAAATAAGGTTATTTTTAATAGTGGAAGATCCATTCAAAGACATTAATGATAGCATTTGTCCATTTACCAAGTATGTCATATTAGAATTAGAAAGGGTGTGGCATTGGATCATCTGATTCAGATGAGGCATACACTGTAAAGTTTGTACAATAAATTTTAATAATTGAAATATGTCTGGTTAACTGGTAGTGTACAATGAAAGAGCAAGCTTTGCTGTTATATTTATGAACTAACACTGGGTCAGTCACTCAGTCATCTTCTATACTGATTAAACACTATACTATTAATCCTGTTAAGGGTCATGGGGAAGCCTGGAGCCCATCGCAGAACACACAGGGCGCAGGGCAGGGGATACCCAGGGCAGGGAGCCATCCCACCACAGCACTGGGTCAATAAAAAAAAAAAAAAATTGTCTGGTATGGCATTGTCTGTAATCACAACACTGACTATAGCTATTCTGGGAAGGAATGATTTTGTAGTTTCCTCTCATGAGTTGTAACATAATCCCATGGCAAGATCAAAAGAATTTAACAGCTTTGCTGTTAGTGTCCATTTATAGAGTTTATATTTAACATGTGTTATATATCCTTTGGATAATTCTAGTTTTGTTCTGCTTTTGATCACTTTCTAGTTTAAAATTTCCACAGGCGATTTCAAGGAAAATTATGCCATAGAACCACAATTCAATTTATTCACAAAATTCTACAGCAAACATGCAAAGTATAATGCTGATGTGAACATACAGAGGGCCTTTATCAGGGAGGCCACAATGAGCACAACTCGAGCACAGGATTTATAATTATAATTACACAGTGCACCCATTTTCTGTCATTTCAGACTGTCAGAAACTACAGATGTAAAAAAAAGCTTCAGTTGTATTTGTGCACAGTTTACTAGACCGATTTCAGTGACTTCCCTCAAGACCAAAGCACACACATTTGTGAATAATATAATGATTACACCTGATACAGGTGACATGACTGTGTTTGTCTTTATTGCAAGCTTTAAGATGGTCAGTCATTGCTTTTTATCGCATAGGGCCTTTGTGGAACTGCTCTTAAGGTTTACACCTTATGCATCAAACCATTGTTATTACATTCAACTGCTTAATAACAAAACTCTTTCACCAATGTAAACAATTATATATGGGGTACCACAGGGATCTGTGTTTGGTTTAGTACTCTTCTCTCTTTCCATGCTACCGGTTGGTAATGCTATTAACTATCATTCCTATGGTATTGATGCTCAGTTTTACTTTTCTATTGAACTAAATCATTGAGCAATGACAAAGCATTGATTTACATGATTAACTGCTTTAATGAGATGACCGGATGAACACCTTTTTGCCAAAATGAGGTGCTATTTGAACATAGTTGCTTTGAGAGGGCTGCTTTCTTTTCAGCTCTCAAAGCTGCAAAATTAAACTTGTCCATTTAAAAAAAAACTGACTTGTTTTAAGAGTCATATTAGGTTGAAGCCTTTCAGCCAGTTTTTGATGTTAGTGCAACATCAAAGGTGAACTTCCTACAAAAAGAAATGTTGATAGGTCATGGTGTTTTTTTTTTGTTTTCTTTTTACTGAAGTCACTGAGAAACTCTTATGGGCATTTATATACAACGTTTTAGGAGACCACAGTGCACATTAAGGTCAGTCAGTCAGTCAGTCATCTTCTATACCGCTTCATGCTGTTAAGGGTCATGTGGAAGCCTGGAGCCCATTCCAGAACACATGGGGCGCAGGGCAGGTGACACACAGGGGGGGCGCCAACCCACCACAGGCACATTAAGGTACCATATCATATTCACAATCTAGGTGATACAATTATTACCAGGAGCAGAGATTATGACCACATAAGTTTTATCTGCTCTTCAATCCACTGGCTTTTTGCAAAGTAGAGCACTGATTAAAGGTTCTATTACTTATATAAAAGGCACTTAACGGTCATACACTGGCATTGCTACTGTATTTGATCAATTTACATTTTGTAGTTCATTTGCTGCTTCAAGAATACATGTCTCCTTATTATTCCATATGTAAATACAAATCTTAGTGCTGGAGCATTTGATTACAGGGTTCATTTGATTATGCAGTTGCTGACCCTAGTGGATGTGGCCTTCACTGAAAGAGTCATGTAAATCTACAGAGATACGCACATAGACCTGGTACATGGATAAACTTTATGTCCACATTTACAATCAGATACTTGAGTGGGGTTGGGCAGCCCCATTTGACTTTGTATCCTTTGTAACCTTTGTAGAGGTTTTTTCCACTGCAATTTTTTTGGTTTCTGCCTTTCATTGTCATCTTGCTTTAACTTTACCTTACTTCTGTATTCATTTTTGTTAAGAGCTTTGGAGCAGCATTGTTCTGAAAGGTGCTTTATAAAAATACATTGATTTTAATTAAAAAAAATATTTTATATAAAGACAAACATTGTACTGGAGAAGCTGTTGCTCATTTGGATAAACAAGAAAATGTTAGCTGGTGTTTCTGAGACTATTATACGTGAAAAATCAATGTGATTTACTCCATCAGCTCTCCTCTGTACAGGTAAGGAAATTAGATTAAGTTTATATTTATTATACTAGTATTTTATCTGTTTAATATTGTTGATCATTTTTGGTGTTAGATTTAATGATAGTGTTCTTCTGCCCCTTTCCTCGTAATTTACCTTTTGACTTTCTGTACTTTTTTGGGGCTACCCTGTGGTGTATTAGCGCCCTGCTCTTGGTGTCCCCTGCCCTGCACCCCATGTGTTCTGGGATGGGCTCCAGGCTTCCCCATGACAGTTAACTGGATGAAGCGGTATAGAAGATGAGAGACTGAATGACTTTAATGATTTTCCTGGGGTCCAGGAACGGATTAATCCATTTGACATTTAAACCATTAATCCACTTGTGTAAAATTATTTCAGTTCACGAACTTTTCGGATTACGAACCGCCTTCAAGAACCAATTAAGTTCATGAACCAAAATTCCACTGTGCTTTGTTTATCTGTAAATAAATACTTCATAGACACAATGGTAAACTGAGAGCTACTTATAATATGCAGTTTTAACATGCATGAAAAAGTGACCCAAAATGAAAATATAGAATTTCTGTCACATAAATGCAAACTCAATAAGTATTTTAGTTTAAATGATTAAAATTATAACCGATTTTCAAAATCTAAATATTATGAATAGTGGGCAAACTGCTTTAAACGTCAGCCCTTCTTTCACTGCAGTGTAACAATGTCAAACTCTAATGGAGCAGCCAGCTTCACTATAATGTGTCTGATCTCATACAGCATAGTCAGTGACCCTGTGGACCTCTCTTAAATGTCACCACTGAGTTGGGTTTGCTAATGTGGCTTTACAGCCATAGTCAGTCAGCTTAACCTTCTACAACAGGCTTTCTAAGGTGACTAGTAGCTTGACTTACACATTCTACTGTCACAAATATGTTATTATTTTAATTATTATTATTTCACCTTTAAAGTGAGTGCACCATCCCTATACCCTTTGGTTGGCCACTGCTTTTTAGAACACTGTGAATGTAATTTTTGCTGACATGTAAATTATAGAATGACTAGCTACACTGTATATATATATACATACACACACACAACACGAAGTGGCACATACTTGTGAAGTGGAAAGAAAATGACAAATGGTTTTCAAAATGTTTTACATCACATAAAATCCCAATATACATACTATTTATATATAGTATAAAATTATATACATACATACATATATATTATAAACTGAAGTTTTAAAAACTTCATGTTTAGCACATACTTTACTGCACAACTTGTGACACACATTACATAATTTATAAATCCCTCATTTTCAAATTCTTTAAAACCACTTACCTGCATATAACCATTACAGAAATCACTCTATTCACTATATACTGTTTTCCTAGCCATGCATGACAAGGTTAATTTTTAAGTAAAATTTTCAACGCCGCTGCACATGATAGAATCTACTACAGAATTATGGTCATTTATAGGTGTGTGTAAGACAAAAGGCCTTATTGAAGCTTATAACTTCAAAAACTGCAAAAAATTGCATATATTGAAGAAGAGACTGTAAGAATTATTACAAATGAAGCCAGACAATGACGGAGGAGAGGAACCAAAAACTCCGCAGTGGGGAGAAAAAAACCTCTGTGTGCCCAAGGTTGACTGGCTGCCCAGCCCCTCCTGGGCATGCTAACACTACAGAATTTAGTGGTACTTTTTGAGACTTTGATTGCTACTAGCACTATTGTATAAATAACACAATTTAGTCCTCATTTGCTCCTGGTGTTGAAGCAAATCTCAATGGCCTTTGGTGTCCCTTGGGCGAAGCTTCACCCAAGGGGATACATTATGAGTCAGCAGCTCTATGAAGACACCATGCTCAGATGGTGCCCAGGTGGGCACTGGGTACACACATGCACAAGGAGAGAATTTAGACAGGGGTTCGCAAATAATACGAACACTAGCAGCCCCATAACAAAATATTACAGTTATATTGGCATGTACAGCATGTGCCAGCAGCATGAATTACCGTGAACTATGAAGCCTGTCATGGAAAGGCTAAATCAAAATAGTACATCTTCAGTTGGGATTTAAAGACTGAGACAGATTCAGTATCCTGTACATATCTAGGCAGACTATTCCAAAGACTAGGGGCTCTGTGACTAAAAGCTCTAGCACCAATACTTTTATGTATGCATGGAACAATAAGAAGGCCTGCATTCTGCAATCGTAGGGAACAATTTGGGGTATAGCTGTTAATCAGCTCTGACAGATATACTGGTGCCTTAACTTTCAGTGCCTTATATGTTAACAAGAGAATTTTGAAATTGGTTCTGTACTTAACATGGAGCCAGTGGAGTGATGACAGTATAGGGCTTATATGGTCATACTTTCCAGTGATAATTCTAGCTGCTGTGTTTTTGATTTGCTGCAGTGTTTAGTTTTTGGTTAGTACATCCAGACAGTAAAGCATTACAGTAATCTAATCAACTATAGACAAAAGCATGCATAATTTTCTCTGTATTTTCTGCATTAAGAAAACAGCAGAGCCCAGCAATATTTCTCAGCTGCAGGATGCATATCTGTGAAACTGCATTAACATGAGACATGAGAGCCAAAAGTGAGTTTTGAGTCTAT
>JABJVR010048916.1:0-23198 GCA_025773905.1 Chitala chitala | reverse complement strand
AATCGGAGGTATGGCGTGAGAGCGTGTGAAGACAGGCAAATGCGTGTGTCTCACGCTCAATGCGTGAGAGTTGGCAGTCCTGACTGAAATATGTATTTCTGAAGATGAGCAAATTACAAATTTTATTGGAAATGTTGTTTTTCGAGTCACATTAATATTTAAATTACAAATATAGATTGGTGTTATCAGCTCAGTCTGATGGGTCATATTAACATAGTCCAACACCCATATTTTATATAAGCGTACACAGACTTCTAGTGTATGTGCGTTTGTACTCAGAAGTAGTACCACCCGTTTCCAACTCGGGTTCCTACCCGTTACTGGGTGCAGAGTACGTGTACTGTACATAAATACAGTTAACCGTGTAAAAAGGCAGTGAAGTGTATCAACTTATCGTCGTTGAGTAAGGAGGCGTAATTATACATATGTCTTTGTTGCCCATTAGTTATTTTCGTTATTTTTCAAAAGTAGAAGTAACTAATTCAAATATAACGAATTGTAAAGTTATTTTAATCCACGTTTCTGTAATATGACGGACATGTCTCCAGAAACGAGCCAGTCGACCAAGGCGCACATTGTAGCTCCACCTTGTCCAGTGGTGCCACACTGTTCACAGCGACAGACAGAAGCATCCTTTCGGACTAACGATGGAACAACGTATAAAGGAGCCCAAGTCCACTAAGATGAAATTTAAAATAAAGGACACTTTTTATAAACTATTAATTTGTTGAAAATATTGAATTTTAAAAGGAACAAGTCACATAGCATTTAAAGTCAATGGAAACAAAGCGTTTCCGATGACGCCCAATGAAGTAAGTATATTGAATTTTTTTCCCTTGTAAAATATGCGTTCGTGTTAATTTGAATGTTTATGCTATAATGGTTGAATTAATATGTTAGTTTTCAAATACCGTTTTTGTTCCTAAAACAAAATTTCTCAGTTGGCTGCTTATTTGCAAATGTTGTCTACGTGACACTACTTCTGAATATCGCCTATGAAAATATCAAAAAGTTGCAAAGTTGGGTATTTAGAATTAAGAAATTTAAAAAATTACGTGAGTAGAGTATTTTTTTTCCCCAAAACTACATGACACATATAACATTTTAATCCCTTATGTAATATGCTTATCTCTGTCTATAGACTGAATTAGACCGTTTTGGGTATTAAGGAACGTACAGTTTTGCTTTCTCCTTTATAATGGTGGTTTGTGAGTATTTATGCCATTAGGAGGACGCAATAATTTTTGTTTCCAATATTTACTCATTTATTTTTACCGGATGGTTCAGTCATTACAATGCGTATTTTGTTACTTGGAAACCGTACAAAAACTTGGTATCTTAATCAAACCCAAGTAGAATTATAAAATATAAACTTTTCAGCGATCAGATTTTCAAATCAAATCGGCTTTTATTTATATAGCAGCTAACAACAACTAGAAAGATTAATTTAGGTGCTGAACAAAGTGCAATAGTACATGCAGTAATATACAGTACAATGAAATAGACCACAGAACTAAAAGTACAGCAGGTAACACTTATACGACACTACTGAATATCAAAGGCCTGTGTAAATTAGTCTTTAGCTTTGCTTTGACGAGAGAAAACTCAGTAATCACGACTTTATGCACACAATATGAGGATTCTTAACTATTTTTTTTAAGATTCAGCAACGGTACGGTCTGTCACTTATCAGTAAAGTCCGTTTTATGTTTGCAAAATATAAAGAAGCATAGTGTATGATCATACCGCTGTTGCTCCCAGTCGTCTTGTATTTGCAGTGCTACAAGTATGTACAAGTATGTTGTAAAGATTTGACAACACAATTTTGAGACCACTAACGTACATGGTGCTTTTAAAATGAACTAGCGTCCATGTAGGTTACACATCTCCAATGAAAAACAATACATGTAAGGTGCATATGAGATTGTAAATCATTGCACATCTTTGATTTAACTGTAAATCAGTTTTAATAAATTAGCACGATTATGCTACACAAGGTATACCTGTACAAAATGGATGCATTGTGTCGTAGTGACACTTTACCATAAATTAGAAGTAACGTGTTTGCAAACTTCCAGTGGACGTTAGCGACAATTTGTGTAAGGAAGACTGAGTGTAAACCCAACACTACATACACTTACGTAGTATATAATCCTATAAATAAATCATCGTAACACCCATATTCATCAGTTGTTTCTGTTTTGAATGGCTGTAGAAATATTGATAGATAGGCGACCACGTACGTGTTAAACATGCAACAACAATGACTCGCGTATATTTCTCGTGCACAAAAAATCACTGAAAGAACACCATATCCTATTATCTGTTTTAGAGGACTCAAACTGCAACTTCCGTTGCCATAAGTTACTGCTGCTTGCAGTTGCCATGGAGATATATATGGCAAACAGTAGTGCCACAAGATGGTGCTATTTTATTAAATTGATCCATGAAACCAGTTGCACTTAAAATGTAATATTCTCTCTATAGGCCTACATGCTGACCGTGTTTTTCTAGTTCTGTAAATAGTAATAAAGGGTTTAGAAATACCCTTGAGCGTTTCGTTTTATTTAAACGTGTATGGGTGTTCAAGAATTTATAGACATGTTATAGAGAAGACGTTAAGAATCCATGTTTGTTGCCAATAAAATGTACCGGATGGATAGTTAAAAACATTCATAGGACAAAATTATATGATATAACAGCGTTTCACAAAAATCTGTCTCAGGATTATATCTGAACATCAAGCAGATGCGTTAGCTTGTCCGTAAATCTATTACCAACCGCTGCGGTTGAAAGCCGTTAACCTGGGTTGTAATTGGAGAACAGTGCTTTTGGTCTTGTCTAGGCGTTGCAGGGTTATTTTTTCCGTAGGCACACTTCCTTTTAACAATCGTTTATTTTGCATGTCTTTGAAAGACTACATGCATTTTGCTTCTGTCAGTACAAGACAACAATATGGTGTATCAGATCTCATGTTTGTGTTTCAGGGTTTTGGTTTACAATCGTAGCATTTAATTCTAACAGCCGTACACTGTCCTAATTTCGGTCCCTTTTACCAAAACACAAAACATGTCATTGATCTCGCATTTTGGTTTCATAGCACGAACGTAATATAGCATGTATGGGCACGCGGGTGCGGTATTATTGTAGTGTTTTTACTGTTGGATTTATTCACATGATTTAAGAAGTTTGCGTAACTAACCACACCTATTAAATAACTATTTGGAATTTACGAAAGCATCTACACTGAAGATGTTCCGGGTTTCCTTAGTTGTCCGTCCTTCTGTATTGGAATAAGGCGAGGACTTGGTACGACGTTTACCTAACTATTGTGAAAATTTATTTACACGTAAAGGTTATGCATGCAAATACATTATATATTACACTACTCGCCATTACCATTTCGAATAATATTTCGGTATGTAAAATACTGTGGTAGTCTGTTACAATACTTGATCATCGTTGTAAGTAGACTCGAGTTAGGACATTTTTGAATACCAAGTTCTGGAAAATGTCATGCATAATCAGCAAAACCGCGATTTAAACATTTTAACACAAATATAACTGCTGTGTTAAGATCGCATGACTCCCGCCCGACAGGGTTCCGTTATCACGGACAGAGAGACATGGAAGGGCGATCACAGTGGGTTGACAAATATCAAAATTTTACAAGTGAAGGTGGAAAAAAAATACAGCGTTCAAGGACACAAGCTGTTCGGGCAATTATCCCAGACCATCCACATTAAAAACGTACACAACAGTAACTTTATTTTATACGCATCACAATGTTAAGGAAGTTATTTCACTGCAAGACGAAACGAGAAATCCCGCACAGCTCGGCCCGTTTCAGCGGCCGCACGCCTACAGACGACCCCTTCGTATCCACAGCATCCGAGAGATGCTGTTAATAATTACATTTCCACCTTGGTCCCGTTGAGGTTCGCACCGGACCCCTCCCCGATCACCTGATTCCTGCGGAGCCATTTTGTCTGGAGTAGCACGCGCTCAGATAAACCGGCGTAACGGCTCGAGCCGACACGGGAGCACCGGAGCAGCCCACAGACCCAAAATGAGCAGTTGACGACACGGCATAGTTAATTACATTTCTTTTTTTTCCCTTTGAGGTCCCTGCCCTGACACCGGAGCGGCTGCCGCCGGGAAGGACTAATGTGAACGTTTAGCCTCTTATTTTAGCGTGTTCTCCTTTTATGCTCCAGCCTTTATTTGCCAGCATGTGTCGGTTTGGGAGACGGGACGGCTGTGTGTAAAAAGCGAACGAATCCTCCGTTCAGATAGTTAAATTGAGTTAAATTTAATTCGCCCCTCCACAATTTTGCGCGAGTTCTTCAGCAGGCGAAAAGCGAGATGTGTATCTAGCGAGGGATTTTCCTGTCGTGTCGGGAATGTCAGCTTGTCGGCCGGTTATTGGTAACTTGGGGTAACGGCGGGCCGACAGCTTTTTGGTCGAACGGTTGTCGCTTATTTTATTTTTTTACGAATAAACTCGTCGTTATATTTCACGTTTACGTTGGTATAGCGTTACGGCTATGGTTTATTTCTGCTCGAATCCGCGATGCTAACGGGCTAAGGTCGGTTTTGTCGGCACATTTTTGAGCCCCGTTTTATGTTGGTACTGAAACACTTATCCGTCTTATTTTCATTGCAGTCGACGGCCCGACCAGCTGGTTTTCTGGCCCGGCCATATCCGATAAGATTACCGATCAATAATTATTTTGGAAGCCCCCAAGCTACCTAGCGTTAGCATCTCCCCTGTATGCACTCCCGTGGCGCGTCCGTTTCGGTTTTTGTTTTCAGGTGGTTGGAAGAAAAAGGCTCTCCCCTCCGGCTCTCAAAAGACTCTCCCCCGACTCTCAGATAAGGGGATTCGGTCCCATCACGTCTCAGTTTGCATTAGCCGACTGGCATCGCTAACCGAGGGACATAATGTCGGGACAGTCGATCGCGGATCGGATCACGGCGGCTCAGCACAGCATGACCGGCTCGGCTGTCAGCAAAGCGGTGTGCAAGGCCACGACGCATGAAGTCAGCGCACCTAAGAGGAAACACCTCGATTGTAAGTGACACGGAATATCACACGAAATAGTCCCTGAAAAAATAATTCAAATTTTATTGCCAGCGTAGGTTGTCACAGTAGCAGTCGTGCTTTTTTTAATGGACTTAGTGTGGAGTGTGTAAGACGCATCGCAAGCAGACTGGACGTTTTATGAATAAGTGATGAATTTTCATTAATGCTTGCCAAAGTGCAAGAGACTTCCTTGAATTCTTTGGCACAGTCAGCTGTTTTTGCTGCATGGGATGTATTACAGTACTGAACTCTGGACCTTGGCAGGACACTAGTAATTCAGACAGTGTCGTGTGAAGCGTGAGGTTTTAGTACAGTTTTTGTTTTTTTCCCCGTGCTGAGGACACACTGAGGGTCCTTTCTTGTCTCCTGTTAGCGTTTAATTCCCAGTTCATGCTACAATCGCAGGCGTCTGACATTTGAGCTGTCACGGCACTTCTCGACAATGCTTTGTCTAAATACGTTTACAAGCAACTGGGATCTCGTTTTCTGTTGCATTTCCAGAATCGTTTAAACCAGTGAAGTGAAAATTGGGCAAATCACGTAACCTTGTACGGAATATTGAATTCTGTACATTGTACTCAACTTTGTTATAAAACCATTTACTCCGCCATAAAAGTTACGATGAATGTCCATGCGTTTGTGTACGTATAACAAACAATTCTGTTGACGTTGCTTTCCGCCTAAATGACATGTAGCAATTCATGGCAAGATATGCGTAATACTGTATATCAAAGTACTGAAATGCGTTTTCAATCCCCGATATTTTATATTGGTTTCTTAGGTGAATTTGGATCGCCTAACAAATTTTTGGTACAAACTTATTGCCCCAAAAATTTAGCGGGTGGCTAATGTTGTCAGTTTTGTGTACTCTTTGACTACTTAACGTGTTTGTGCATGAATTCAAATGTTAAATTGAGTATATTACTGAGATAACAAGCTTTGGGTGCCTGCCTGTGGTGAATGAATGATTAAACTGGAGTTCACAATCAGTGTCTTCTCTCTAGTATTCAGCCTCAAGACTTTTGGCATTTGGGCAGGGGGGGAGGGTGGTTTTGGGCTAGTGTAGTTATGTATATCATAAAGGTAGCCATCAGCTTTTGTCCTTATAGAGCACTTTAATAACTGCACAAATGCTGTCTGCTAAAATGGCCTAACAGCTTACAGACTACTTTGGAATGGTGTTGCAACATCACTAGTGGTGGTTCCCCCTCCTTGCTCTGACATCACACTTCATTGTATCTGCATGAACATTGCTGGAACTCATGTGTACCAACAGTGAGTCATTGCACTCATTTTTTTTGCCTGCTGGGATCTGCTTTGCACATTGAGTATAGCCAAGCGTCTAGTGCATTTAATAACCCTGGTGGAATTGTAGTAACATGGATGTTGATTGTTTTAAAATATTTGGTAAAAAAAAAAACATCTTTATTACCCTGTTGAACTTTGGTAATATTACATTTTGGGGCTTTTTTTTCCATCCTCAGCTTAACAAAAGGCAAGAATTGGAACAGCAAACAGTGTTCTGTTAAAACCCGCCCGTTACCATTAACCTGCTGTTTTGACTTTGAAGCAACTTTGAGTTGCTCTGCTGACAATCCTGACAAATCAAGCCACGCCCTCTACAGCTTTCTTAGATGTTGTCGTGGAGCTCAGTAAGCGTAAGACAGCTGATTAGATCGATTGGTGCACAGCATTGTTTTACGCCATGTGCTGAGGTGGCCCCGGTACGTTTTTTACATGAAGCCAGTGAGTTGGGTGCCAGCGAAAATAGTTTGTCAGCAGTGTAATGACTGTCATGTCCATGAGCTCCACGCTCATTCTTCACATCTGCTGTTCACTTCGCTCTGCTGCAAACATGTAGCGCTCCATAAGCAGTCTACCAGAAGAGGTGGAAGTGGAACGGTGCCCAGACGGCTCACCACGGGTGGTCTGTGTTCCCAGAGCCAGTCGGTCTATGTTGACACCAACTTCTTGTGAATTACGAGCTTTCATATTGTGGTTTTATATTTTAGTCTTGCTCCATTGCAGGGTTACTGAATTGTCAGGTAGCCAAGGACATATGATTGTAGCATGCAAGTTACCGTTTCAGATTGTAGATCTTGTGTTGTGGTGCCGTTGCCAAGGCACGTAATGTACAGGGCTTCGGTAAAGTACAAAGCTGTTGAAATTCCCTTTTACTGTAAAAGTGTAAGGAGATTTGTTAGTCAGTGTTCTTACTGACAAATTGTGAGAGCTACAGCCAGCATAACGTGCCATCTTGAGTGGTGTGTATGTGGGTGTGGGTGAGGCCGGGGCGTGGCTTGCATAAAACATTTGTATCTTATTTAAAGGCAGCACCCATGTGGCTTTTATTAAGTAAAATGTGTCTTATGTGGTAAGGTGGTGAGCAAAATCATTTGTATATCTAATTTTCTCGTTTTTGTGCCCATAAGGCAATGGGTCATATTTTTACATTCTGAGGTTATAAGTTTTGTGTTTTTTGTGCTGTATCTTTAATTATTGCCCTGTTTTATGGGGTGTTTTGTATTTGAATGCAGTGCAGTAGTATTTTTAGTATTGCACATAAATAGCAGCTTTTGCATGCTCTTACTGCACTGATGAGCTTTCTGCAGACGCTCCAGTTTTGTCTGCAGATGCACTTTATTGTGTGCACAGCCTTACAAGTGGCTTTGGAGAAGAGCATGTGGCAGATAAATAAACGTAAATATAAGTTTGAGTCCTTCTATTTCTGCCTCTCGGCACTTGGCAGTCTTTTTTTTGCCCAGTTGCTGGGCTGCCAGCGTGGTGGTGGCCTAATTTGAACCCTGAACTGGGATTGCTGACTGGGTGCAGCTTTCCTGTCCAAACCCCCCCACGATGTATGTCAGCACACCCCTGTGTGCTTTCTTGCGAGACACACTCACTGGGCGGTCTCCACACTGGGGGCTTGGATGTCTTATGCTGCTTAGCCCATTTCTCTTAACATTTTCTCCCCCCTCTTTCAGATAATGTGTAAAAACACTTACTATGCAGTTTTTCTCTCTGTTTGGGCAAAGTGATGTTTTTTTGTGGGGGATTTTTAAACTCCTGAACACCTGTTTTCAGTTCATTTTCCTGACGTCTCTTGAAGTCCCCTCATGTTTTGTATTTGAAAGTGTAGGTGGGGATGGACTATGTGTTTCTGTAAATGTTTGGTTAAGTGTTTTGCTATGTTGGATGGCAGATTGGGTTGTCTTAAAGTTACTGCATGTTTTAGCTTCTACCAAGTCCTTAATGTCACACCCAGGGTGTATGCCCTGCACCCTATGTCTTCTGAGACTGGCTTCACACAACTTTTGCTCCTTGGATGGATTGAGTGTATTGATGTCTGTCATTTTTTACTTTTGGGTAGTGCTGTAGTTTTCTTCCAGCTGAAGAGGGCATTGGACGTGCAAATACTAGGAAATTTGGTCATTTCTGTGGCCCGTTTATGCCTTCACACTTACGCCGCTTACAAACCTGGTGCAGGTCAGGTTTAATTACCTTGGCTGTGTCCCACATACAGAAGCATCATTCAGAACATGATCAGCTGTGCAGAGCCCTCAGAAGGGGTAAGCCAGAGCTGTGTGGTGTGCAGCAGGGCAGAGGGGCGTCCATGCTGGCCCAGTGCTGGGTGACCTGCAGATATGACCTAGCCTTTTGGAGCACAGAGGGGCAACATTTACAGAACTGCAACCTTTCTCTAGAGTGTCAGGCTAGGTGTTGAGATCTGGCCTTCTTACTTCAGTCTTCTAGTTGACACGTGTCTTGTACATGTCCACTGCATTAAACACACGTTGGGTGTTGCACATGCGAATGTTTGACAGTATTCTTAATGTGTGTTTTGGGCCAGTTTGTGTGTCTTGGGTTATTTTCAGAAAATAAAATTCTGTTAATGTAATGACACTGTGGAAATGTTGTATGATTGGTAAGCAAATTTCCCGTAGAGTGAAGTGGGAAAAGTATAAGTGTATATCATTTGGCAAACGTGTCAGGCGTTGACGCAGAATAAGACAAAGAGCTGGAATAATTGCCTAGCGGCGTGCATGTTGGCTGCATTTCTGATGAGGCGTTATCGGTTTCGGGGGGTGACAAATGGTTCTTACTTTGGGCAAGATGGAAGACGCATGCGTTGTTGCAGTGGCAGCCGTCTGATATAAACTGCACAAGAGCTCGAATCCCTGATGGGTGATATTGGGGTGGTACCAGTGGCTTTCTGATGAGGAGCCTTTTCCTCTGCTCACACCTCTCTTCATGCCCCACGTCTGTCTATTTCTATCCAGTTTATGGCTGATCGCTGGTGTACTGTTGGATATGGGGTGATCAAATGGCCAGGAGGTCTACTTGTGTTCACATGATGGGGGATTTTATGCTTCTAGTACACAGTCTGTTTGAAATCAGCTTGTTCTCTTTGTCAGTTTTGCACTTTTTCATGTTCAAGCTATTAACTGCTATTATTGAAGCATGGAGGTTAAAGGATAGCTGTCAGTTTATTTAAAATTTTGTTTTGCATCAGATGGTCTACTGTGCATCAGTTGAGGAAATTTAACTTTAGTTTGAAAAGCTGTTTGCTGATCTCCTGAAATCACCAGGGGATGTTTCAGTTTCGATTTGGTACGTGAACTCTGAGAGACTGGTATAACAGCCATTCGGATTGCATTACAGTTTATGGGCAGCAGGTTGGATCGAGAATGATTGTGCTTTGTGTATAAGATTTGATTAGAGCTCTTTCAGTGTGTTGTGCTGCAGTTCGGTAAGTTATGGTGAGAAATGCAGTCTGGGGGCGGGGGGGAATACCAGTGTCTGCAATAAAAGGAATATTCCTCAACTGACTTGGAGATGAATTATGGATAGGCTTGCAGGTCGTAAGTGAAACCCTTCCCTGAAACACTGTTCATCCTGCTGCATTTACTTTTTTTTTTTTTTCTTTTCCCCCCTCTTTCCTCTTCTTCATTTTCTCTCTTTTCTCATGTCACGCATCTGTGTTAAAGTGGCTGCCGGCTTCGTTTTATTTATTTCTTTTTTTAAGAGAGGGTGTCTCAGCAAGCCTACGTTTTTCCTGGCATCATTTGTCTCCTCCATTTGGTTGCCTGTTGTTGCACAAACCTCAGCCCTGGGGGAGGAATCCATAACAATCAAGCACCTGACAAGAAAATCTTTAGCAGGTGGATTTGCACATTAGCTCAGCAGACAGAGCAGGCCTGTTGAACTGTGCATCACCTGACTGCTCTTTGACAGCCTGGGTGATGCGTCTCTCAGCGTCCAGACAGGAGCTTCCGCAGTAAAAAGGCCTCCGCTTCTCCCGTTTAATGCGAGTAGCTGGCCGTTTAATGCAAGTGGCTGGCTCGCTCACGATTAATGATGATCATTGCGCAGGGCTTGGCTCTGTCTGAATGGACACATTCCTGTGTTCAGCACTAATTTTCCTTGAAGCTGGTCGCTCCAGCTGAACGGTAGATTCTCGGCCTGTAGACCGCAGAGTCCGTCATGTGGTGCATTGTCATGTATGGGCTGTCTGGGTAACTGGGCCTCTACACCTGACTGCTTTGTTCTTCATGTTGACCCTGTGCGTGTTATAAACAAACATCATAAATTGGGTTGTTGGCTTATGTCAGTGATAAGTGAGAACATAAATGTTGTTTGTTGTGTCGATGTAAGCAGCTGGACTAACGTGTGTGTGTGTGGGTGTGTGTGTGTGGTCCTCAGACCTGATCCACTGCACCAGCGAGATGAACGTGAGCATCCCCCAGCTGGCCGACTCGCTCTTCGAGAGGACGGCCAACAGCAGCTGGGTTGTGGTCTTCAAAGCCCTCATCACCACCCACCATCTCATGATGTATGGCAACGAGGTGAGGCCCGCTTCACGCACACGTGCACATAAGCCGTTCCTCCAAATGCTCTGAGGTCCAGCAGCGGTGAGCAAATCTACTTGCTGATGAGGACCCACCCAAACTGGAGCCTCTGAGATAAGGCCTGGGTGTGTGTTCCCACCCAGCAGTGCATGGGGCTCTGGAGTGCTTGTGTTCCTTTGATGTATCTGGACAGGGACAGGCATTTGTACTGGGTGTAACATGCTTAATATGTGGCCGTTTACCAAATGAGTCTGCTGGCAGCATGTAGTAAAGATGTTTGCAGTTTTCACTTCCTGTTCCGTTTGACTCGAGCATGAGGGCTCACTGCAGTTTAAATTAGCTGTAGCTAATGTTCAGTAAGGCAGTAACATTAGTTCGTCTGCCACTGCCTTGTGTAGGCCTGCCTAACCAGTTCTTCAGTTACATGTCTGTTTAATTTGACAGCCGAATGATGTCTGTTATTGTGTTGCCTAATTGGTCGCTTGTGCTCTCCAAGGCCCGAAGCTTGGCCTGCTGTTTGGTTGTTACACGTCAGATATCAAGAACGTTCCCCAACCTTTCTGCGATGACAAATGGTGCTCAGGGTCTGTGAATTCCGAGTCTGCTTGGAAGTCGTCTCACTCCTTGGAGCAATGGGGTTGCTCGCCTTCAGAGCTCCGTTTCTGTAGCATGCCGTGTAATTTGTTCTGATCTCGGTGGGTCACAAAGGTGCTCGGAGCTACTGAACAAGTTGACACGAGTGGCTGCCGCATTCGCGAAACGTTGTTTGTGTTTGGGGGTGGAGGCGAAGCCAAAAGCGGCTTATCTGAATAAACTTGTTTTACTTTGCAAAGCTGTTGCTAAACTCAAGACTTTCAGGGCTGGAAAAGGCGGCACCATACGGTGCTCCGCTTTGGTGTCACCAACGCCTGCTTTTTTGGGCTGTATGATGTTATTGGCAGCTTAATGCAGAAATCATGAAGTCTGCCCCTTAGTTGTAAACATGAAAGTTAAAAGGTTTTTGTCAGTAGCAAATTTTTTTTATTTTTTTTTTTTATTTTTTTTTTTTAAATTGGAAGTGCGGGTACCCTTAAAGTACTTCTCTTTTCAGATTTGGACATGGTAATTGTTTAATTTTGTAATTCAGGCAGAAAAACCCAAACTGGTCCAGTGTGTCATCTGGTCTGTTAGAAAAGTCGTGGAAAGGGCCCAGGTTATGGGCAGCTTTGCAGCTTGTCTTCATCAAGTCTAAGAAATCTGGGCTTTCCCACAACCCTGGGTGTTTCTTCCAGAATCCTTTTTTATCTTGGTGTAAAGTGCTTTCACTCACCTCTCTTTAAAAATAATTTTGCTGAGAATTTTCTTTTTATGGCCCCACTTTGTCACACCTGACACGTTAAATTTAAATTGGGTTATTTTTATTCACTCAGTGCAGTAGCTCGTGTGTGTGTGTCGCTCGAGCCCTAATGTTGCCCTCCTGGTGTCTTTATTCAATGCTAAAAGAATCATGAATGCGACACTGACTTTGCATAGAAGCCCGTGATGACTGGGGATGATTAATGAGCACTTTCTCTAACCTGCTCCTGGAGCAGAAAGGTTCATCAGAGCTGTATTCTGGGCTGTACAAGGATCAAGGTCGACTTGCAAAGGCACAGCTGAACCTTGTGTTTTGCTGCTGTCCATATCTGGCTGTGTGTTTGCTTTGTCAAGGTGAATGGGCCGTGCCATCGGCGGGGACCGCGTTTCCCAGTAGGCAGCTCTGTTTGCTCAGTACTCCCCTGTCGGCCTTTTCCACGTTCTGTGCCATGGACTCAGGCTGGAGTCTGCTCGCACCTCGGTCTTTACCTTTTTGTGTTCTGCTCTTGTCTTGATTCAGGCTCTGTTGTTACAGCCATTTGTTGGCCAGCCATTTGTTAAAAGTGAATTGAGCATGTTGGATAAGTAAGCCTTGTGAGAGGTTAGTGCTTTTCAGGCAGTGTGTGCGTGTTTGGGATGCCACTCCACGCTCAATGGTCTCCTGTTACCTGTTGTTGTTTCTTGGTGGTTGTGCTGCTCTACATGGTTGTGAGGCCAGGGCTTTTGCCATTGCCGATGTTGTGAGGTCAGCTGGTTATCATGACCTCTTATTGTCTGATGCCAGTCCAGCCCCCTCCGGCTCTCCTGTTTTTCCTAACCTTGCGCTGTGTTGCTAGTCCTCTGGGAAAAATTGGGAATTGGGCGATTTGCTGTAATGGCCTTTTGTCTTGTATGTAAAACTGGCTTCATTAAGCAAACCGCTGCTCATTTTACCCTGTTTTCATGAACAGAGGTTATGAAGCCTCAGTTGGCCTTTTCAGTAAGGAGATGTGACTCTGGAGCAGTAAACAAGACATCCGTAAGAGTGTGTGAACCGCTGCTGTGTGTTTTGTGCTTTCGGTCTGTTCGCTTTAAGCATGTTGTTACTGTATTGATTTCTGTAGCTTGCAGGTTCTCTTGTCTAGCTTGCTTCCAGTCACTGATAAGTGCTTTAATTCAGTGTGTTCACCTCAGGGGGAGCAATATTCCACATTACCTGTCAGTTCCACAGACAGAGTTTAGGTCTGCAGGGTCTGGCCAGTCGGCTCTGTGAAGGTGCATGTGCAGTATGTGATGGCCTCTCGGTTGTCTGACTGGCCAGTAGTCTTTTCCCTTTTGACACCACTTGCCATTGTAATTGGTTGGTTTTTACGGGGATCACACCCACTTTATAAAGAAATTTAATGGGATAAACTTGTCAGCAGCATTTCGGGGAGTGTTTGCAGGCTGATCCATCTTTGACATTGTAACATTTTATCTTTTGTTCCATGGGTCATTTTGATCAAATTGTACCGACTCACTCCCAGACTGAGACCTACAGCTTTGAGTTTTTACATGCCTTCTTGCACAAGGGTGATGCATAACAAGAAATGTGGTGTTGGGCTGTCTGAATGAGACGCACTTATTTTATTACATTTTCAGAGGTTTATCCAGTACCTGGCCTCCAGGAACACACTCTTCAACCTGAACAACTTCCTGGATAAGGGTGCATTGCAGGGTAGGCTGCTGTTTCACTGTAATGTGCATCTTTCTAATAGTTTGTGTGCACACATGCATGGTGTGCAGGTGTGGATGTCACCTGCCTTTTCTGAACGCTGCGGGTCGTGGAGGTTTCCTCTGCAGCACGGCACACACTTGTGTTAAGCTGTCCTTTGTCTGTCAGGCTACGACATGTCGACCTTCATCAGACGCTACAGCCGCTACCTGAACGAGAAGGCACTCTCGTACCGGCTGGTGGCTGTGGACTTCACCAAAATGAAGCGGGGGTAAGAACAAGGCCTGTTTCTCTACTGCCAAACCGAGCTTATGGCTGAATCCACTGCTTTCCCACCAGTTAAAATTTTCAAGCAATATGTGTGTTGTTAATTGGAAGGTACTGATGAATGGCGGGTGCTTTGTAAAGATAAGGGGGGCTCTTTCTCACATTCCTTCTAGATGGGTAAACTCACAGACACAGGTATTTAAATTTTATTATGCCAGTGGGTCGAGCCGAGCTAAATTTGTTCTCTGAAGGCTTTGAAACCTCTGTTTGGCTGCCTTGCCAAGGGCATCTTTTTGTCTACTCACACCTACCGCCTGTGTGACAAGGACGCTGATGGTGGGGGGGAATTCCCACAGTGAGTACAAAGTACAGGGCGTGCCTTGCTGCATGGCTGAGTACAGCACAGAGGCCATGACTGTCTGTGTGTCTGCCCTTCTGTCCCTCAGTGTGGATGGAGTAATGCGAACCATGAGCACCGAGAAGCTGATGAAGACCCTTCCCATAATTCAGAACCAACTAGATGCCCTGCTGGACTTCCAGGTACCAACACAGAGCTCCTCTGGTGCGTGCGTGCGTGCGTGCGTGCGGTGGGTTTCACAGCACCTCCCCTCTGTCCTTCACGCTTAGGCTAACCCGAACGAGCTGACCAATGGCGTGATCAACGCAGCATTCATGCTGCTGTTTAAGGACTCCATCCGTCTGTTCGCTGCATACAACGAGGGAGTGATCAACCTGCTCGGTGTGTCTCCCGTGGGCTCGCCTCTCTGGGCCTGTCTGGAGCGTGTGTGCCGACTGATTAACTGGCCTAACTCCATCTCCTCTTCCTCTGCCAACCAGAAAAATACTTTGACATGAAGAAGAATCAGTGCAAGGATGCCTTGGACATTTATAAGAGGTTTCTGCTCAGGATGACCAAGCTGTCTGAATTCTTTAAAGTAGCTGAGGTATGGTCTGACCTGACTTTGTGAGCCAAACCCCTCCCCCCCAACATTAGGGCCCGAGCGACACATACACACACACACACACACACACAGACACTGAGCTGAATTCAGCCTTTCCTTGCTGATTCCTCTACAGTGGGATCCAGGGCCAACCCAGTCGGATGCTCAGCCATGCAGCGCTGTCTTACCGTGTGTGTGTGTGTGTGTGTGTGTGGGTGTGAGAGACGCAGAGCTTTGTCTGTTCACTTACAGTGCGTGTTTGCGTGTGTGTGCCGGTTTTGCTCCGTTCGCAGCGGATCCGCAGCGTGCTGCAGTGAGGAACACCTACTGCTCCCTGTTGAGCTGTCTCTCCATCAGCGTTTCGTATGAACGCCGCCCTTGAGAGTGACGTGACGTCACCGGTGTAAGGCTGCCGCACAGCGTCCAGTGAAGGTGTCTAGTCAGGGAGGTGCAGGATCTCCCTGGGGAAGTACAGACTTCCTGTCCTAAGGCCTGTCTTGGGGCTTAGTGAAGGTGCTTCTGCTGTACAGACAGCACCGTGGCTAAGGGAAAAGGTGATTTATCGATCCAGTGGGATTTTCAGTCCTTAGCATTGAATTGTTGTCTGTCTCAGAAAGAAGAGATGCTGGTGCACATACACACACTAGTCGCACCATGAAAACTCCTGCTTTTATTTGCAAACGCACTCACTTGGTTAGAGTCTCGTGCTGGCGTCTCTCAGAATGATGGCTTCTAGTTGCATAGCCTGTGGGATTTATTCAAAGCTGTTTGCTGACCTGATATATTTTTTTTTTACTTCAGCGTGTAACGTGGTTTGGATTGCTGTATCAGGGTAATGCAGGTTAATTACCTGCTTTAGGGTATAACAGTTCCCCATATGGACACCTGAACTTTCGACCTTCTGTTCGCAAACAGAGAAGTACAGGGAATTGCTCAGTGTGTCATCTTTACATCTGTTACATTTGGCTGTGGAGGTTATCATACATTCTGTTTGTTTGTTATGTTTTCTTTGTGTGTTGTGTACTTAATGTTGGTGTCGGGAGCACGTGTGAAGTTAGGGTGAGGTTGACATTTGCAGGATGTCAATCGTGGCGGGAGGCTGGTGTCCATTAATCAGCGTGGATATCTGTCACACCCGACACACAGCCGCCACCATTCAGGAGCAGGTTCCGCATATCAGTGTGCAAACACATCGTCACTTCGTGTGTGAGAGTGGAAGATCATCCCCTATTTGTGTTTTTATTTTATTACAATTTTTTTTTTTACGTCACTGCATGAAGTAACGACCCTTTTGTTGTGTTTTTCTTATTTCTCCCATTCTCTTTTCGTTTGTATGTCTTGTCGTTTTGTACTTCTGTTTTTTCCGTTGGCCCTTCTTGTGACACAGCAAGTTGGAATTGATCAGGGAGACATCCCAGATCTGACGCAGGTCAGTGTTCCATCTCCCTCTCCCCTCTCTGCACTGTCCTGCTGGTGTACCTGTGGTGTCCCTGTCACCATTGTCACCCCCTGCTCACCTGCCCCAGGCCTCCTGCTGTTCTAGCCCTTGCTCTTTGCTTTACTCCTCTGTAGGTTTATTGCAGTCAGGGTGATCCTTACTGCAGTGGGCATTCTGATCCATCTCTGCTGGCTCTGTGGCACTAAAATGCAGTCGGTTGAAGTCTACACTGTATTGGGCTGTGCAGGTTTAGACCTAATGCTAATGTTGTGTCAGGGTATTCCTCAGAAGATGGATGTGTTGGTCTGCTGACGAACATACAGCAAATGCACCTTAACGGCCATTAACCTTTGTGTTCCCTGGCTTGTACGGATGCGGACCCCTTTGTGGACGGTGATGGGTTTACTTGACGCGCCCTTGTGGCGTGGGTTGTTTGGCACAGTTCACAGTACAGCCATTTGCTGTAATCAGCTCCCCTGTAGAATGTGTGTGTGTGTGCATTGTGTAGCTGTGTACGATAGAGTGAGTGCAGCTTCACTTTGCTTTTATTTAGCCCTAAATCACTGAAGCCAGGCTGTGGACAGAGATGGCTTGTAAGCAATGGCTGCTCCTTCAAACTTTCCTGTTTTTTTTTTTTTTTTTTTTTTTTTTTCCCCCCCACTTCATCCTTTTTTGCTTTTAAAAATTAGTCTGTGTTTTTCTGTTTCCCGTTATCAGACGTCTTTTTCTTCTGCCCTTTTGATGGTAAGTACTGCACTGTGAAGCTCTTTCTAAGGAGTAAGTGCGTTGGTTTGTTGGTGTTTTAGTGTCCCTATGCTGGAAAATGCATCACTGCTGTGAATATTGGCTCAAAGTCTTGACAGTTATATTTAATTTAGCTATATTCTCTTTTTTTCCCCCAGTGATCAGACCTTTTATTTTTCTTGATTCCTTGAGTGCTCAGAATATGGCTTGACTGAACACTACGTGATGTGTTCAGTCTTTGCACAGGGGTCAAATAAATGGTTGCATAAATCTGTATGTTGCATAGTTGTTTACTAGCTGAAGACGTTTGCATTATGCAGTACATTATACATTTATATAGGTTGTCTTTGGAGGTGGTTAGGTTGACATTGTTGTATTTAAGGCTTATAAAGTGAACACTGAGGTGCGTTAGCTGGACACTGGGAGATGCACCTGCCTGGTCTGTACCTAACTGTGCCCCTTCCTCCCCCGTAGGCCCCCAGCAGCCTCCTTGATGCCCTAGAGCAACACCTGGCCTCTCTGGAGGGGAAGAAATTCAAGGAGGTTTCTGCCACCAGCAGGTGGGCTTAAATTTCCAACTGTACTGAGGGTGGCTCGTGTGGGCGTCAGCCGGTGCTGAGGGTGGCTCGTGTGGGCGTCAGCCGGTGCTGAGGGTGGCTCGTGTGGGCGTCAGCCGGTGCTGAGGGTGGCTCGTGTGGGCGTCAGCCGGTGCTGAGGGTGTCAGCCGGTGCTGAGGGTGGCTCGTGTGGGCGTTAGTCGGTACTGAGGGTGTCAGCCGGTGCTGAGGGTGGCTCGTGTGGGCGTTAGCCGGTGCTGAGGGTGGCTGGTGTGGGCGTTAGCACCGTGAACTGGACGGCTGTAGCTTGTGTCCATGCCAGGTGCATTGCGTTGAGGTTGTTGCTGTCTTCTTGGCCAGAGGACGGCTCTCCAAAGAGGGATAATGTTTAGGCAGGCTGCTCGTGTGTCAACCTGTGCTGTGTCCCCCTGCAGGGCCACCACCTTGTCCACGGCTGTGTCCTCTATGTCCAACACCGGAGTGGCCTTCAGCCGCTTAGATGAGAAGGAGAAACAGCGAGCTCTGGAGGAGGAGCAGGCCAGACTGCAGACTCTTAAGGTGAGCCATGTGCGCGGCAGTCCGTGCGCGGGCTCTCATTCTTAAGCGTATTTCAAAAGAATCGCGGTTTTTCTTAAAATTGATTGTGTAAAAATATGTGACGTGATTGTATGTTTTAACATGTCAAGGAACAGGTGGGTTATATACCCTTCTTGGACCCTGATCTCCTCAATGGGTCCTGGTGGTTATAGGGAGTGCGCTTGGTCCTCTTTAATGCTGGCTTTGTGAGAGTTTGCTGTGTAGCCCCTCGTTCTCATTCTCAGCTGTGTAACCTGCTGGCCTTTAGTCCTCCTTAGTGTTGTATCACATTGGTTCTGTTCCTCTATAACCTCACTGTTAACACATGTAGTGCTTAATGTTGACAACACGCCCCCTTCCCCAACCCAGGACCAGAGGCTGAAGGAGATCCGCATGCAGACTTCTGCAAGCTCCTCCAGCGTGCAGTCCTCCAGCAGTGCCAATAGCCACAGTGCAGGCATGGAGCTTTTCTCCAGCCCTGCAGTTCCCACCAACAGGTACGCTGGTGTGTCGACTGCAGGCGGGCACAAAATGTTTTCGCAACAAGGTCAGGCCTTCGTGTAGGCTGGTGAGCACTCGTACTGATGAGACGTGATTTACTGTGATCTGTCTCAAAGAGATACTTCCTCTGGGCTGGGGGGGACATCTCTGTGTGTTTCAGGTCCAGAGGGTCAGGGTGGTTTAACCTCCTGCACGTTGTTTCTAGGGCGGGGAAAGGCTCTTTAAAGCGAGTGAGTGCATTTTGGTACCAGGCTGACCCCCCTTTTTCTGTTCCTCTACATGCAGTGTACCAGACCTGTCCAGTGATTTGTTCGACCTCCAGCCAACCTTCATCCCCACAGTGCAGAGTGCCCTGCCTGTCTCCACGGCACCCACCAGCGCCTGGGGGGGTAAGCAGACCTGCAGCCGACCCCTGCCCCGTAACGTTTCCCCTTATACATACTGTGGAAAGGGTGCGCTCAGGGTGAACTTTCCCACCTGCACTCGCTCGCTGTCGTGCCCACACACACGTAGGCGGGAGGCTGAGGTTAGTGGAGATATGCAATGTTTTGGCTCTTTGCTGCATTACTGAGTTTTAAAATCTGACTGGATAATCATGGGCCTTGCATTTTAGATGGCTTTGAAGATCCAGTGTGAATCGTATGTTTAAGTCTACAAGCAGTTGTGCATATTTAAACGTGTCTGTGTGTCTGTGTGTCTGTGTGTCTGTGTGTCTGTGTGTCTGTGTGTGTGTGTGTGTGTGGGGCGGGGAGAGGGATTGACATTGCGTAATCTTCTCATTGTGGGTTAAGGCTGTTGGGGCCGGGGTTTGACTGAAGGGCACAGGCTCTTTGGCTGGGATGACAGGAGAAGTGGAGGTGAGAGCAGAGTGTGTGCGTGACTCGCTGTGTACCTGCTCTGTCCCCCAGGTGTGGAGGGCCTCCCGCTCCAGGCGACGGCACCCAGCACTGCCATGAACGTAGATTTTGATGCTATATTTGGGAATAATGATGCCAGTAATGGTCCAAAGACTGCTGATGGTAAAAATACGTTGGAGAACAATGAAGTAAATGGCTCGGGTCTGTGCTTCTCTTGCACCGCGCTGCCTTCTGAGCCAGCTTTGTGGCCCTAGTCTGGCTCTGGTGTGCGTATGGGTGGGGCTCCCCTAGCTCTCCTGCTTTGCCTGCCTGTCTTCACACTCCACGCCTCTTCACGCTCCGCTCTCACGGTTCTCCGTACCGCCTTTGTCTGGCTTTGGGAGTGTCCTGTAGTTCCAGGTTGTGCTGCACTTCAGGAAGCCTCTTCCTCTTCACGCCTTTTTGCCCCTTTTGGGACAGCGTTCACACTGGTTCGCTTGGAGTGATTTCCTGTCTTCTGAGCTTGTTCCGAGGACGACTCCTTGTTGGGCTGCGGTCCCTGTACGCACCACTTTCTTCCTGAGTGATGTGTCTTCGTGTCTCCTGCCCGTACAGGTGAGCTGCTGAAGCCTGTGCTGCCCTCACAGAGCCAGGCTCCCATGATGCCACTCTACACTGGGGGCAAACTGCTGCCGGCAGACCTGGACTCTTCTCTGGCCAGCCTGGTGGGCAGTGAGTGTCTCTTTCTCACTGTGGCATTTAGTGTGTGTGTGTGTGTGTGTGTGTGTGTGTGTGTGTGTGTGTGTGTGTGGACCGTTACCAGTTGTATACCAATCTGCCTCTGTCTCCTGCAGATCTTCACTTTGGAGGGTCATCAGCCAAAAAGTGAGAACAAGCGCATGCCGCCGTACCACCCATGTACTGTGGTGATCCAGCTGCATCACTCCGGTTCTCACTTGCAGGCCAGATATGCAGTGGACTCAGCCAGGTGAGAAGAAGCTAACCGGGGGAGCTGGCTGGCAGTCGAAGGCGCTGGGTAGTGCCACCACTGCGGCCTGGACCCCTGCACCCATGGCACCAGCGCCCATGCCCCTGGCTCATGTGGTAAGGTCATTATGCCAGTGTGTTTGATTTACATCCAATAGGTGCCCCTAGGCAGAGGCTTGTCTTGTCATTTCATGTCATGTCACCTAGAACTGTTGTGAACTGATATTTTAAAAGTTTTATTTAAAGTAACAGCGTGTAGCTGCTTTTTTTTTTCTTTTTTTTTTTGGGGGGGTGGGGGGGGTCTTGAAAAATGACGGATGAAATATCTTGCATGGTATTGCAAAGTTGTTCCTTTCCTTCAATGGTTAAAAAAGGTGTTCAGTGCCATAAGTGTGAGGCCCAACAGTCTGGAGCTGTCAGATTTGGGGCGGGGCCGTTGTATGCATTTATCCTGTATGTTTTCTAAACTTTTGCAGCGCACTGTAAGGGCAGTGTGGGACCTGGCTTTACTGAACCTGTGTGAATGGGCAGTGCGTTTCGTCACTAACGACGTACTTCATCTCTCTGTCTCCCTGTCTCACTTGCTCCCCCTGCTGGCCGGCTTTGGTCTGTCTTTCTTTCTTTCTTTCTTTCTTTCTCTCGCTCTCTCTGTTTGCGTACCCTGCAGAATGGAATGTTCTATGCTGGTTATGTAAGTACACCACTGAAGACTCACGTTGCTCTGTTGGGCATGGCAGTGTAGCAGCAGTGTGGTCTTTCCTGTGTTCCTTGCCTGGCCTGTTTGGTGTGGCTTGCCCGGCCCTTATTTTGCCCCTGTGTTGCCACATTCCGTTTGGGTCGTGTGGTGTGTAGCGCGAAGCGCAGCGTGGTAGCAGCGTGCGCTGTGTCCTTGCATGGTCTCTCCAGCTCACGGTAAAGCTCTGCCACGGGGTCTTAGCAGGATCTCATTTGAGCTCCTTCAGCCTGCAGGCATGACTTTAAACCCCAGGTGGTAAAGACCACACTGAGGCTCATGCCCAGTGATGCCAGGCTCATTGCCTGTGTGTGTGTGTGTGTGTGTGTGTGTGTGTGTGTGTGTGTGGAGTATCCTGTAGGGCCCTGTCCACTCCCTCTGTGTTTCACTTCCGTCCCTGCATGACTAGGGTGGTGTTTACTGGTCATGGCTGCATGAGCCTTGTTTGGCCTTTTTAGTCAGGTGTGTGTGTGTGTTTTTTGCTTTTAGGAAGTTCGACAATGTAAATGTTTCATGTGCTGCATACAATGCAGTTGAACCATCCATGGTAATGGGGTCAGTTCTTCAAACCAAATGCTGCCTTGGCCAGTTTTGTTCAGTGTGTGTAAATGAGTGTGGACATATAAGTTTGATCTGCCCTCTTCCTGCCTGCCAATTGGCCTCCACATGAGCGTTCATTTGCCAGGCGACGTGTGATTTGCTGTGCGTGCTGTTTCTGTGCCACATTTGACCCATAATCCTCTCTTGGGTGCATACAGGCTCCTGCCCCTGTGCCGTTTCCCATGACGACGCCTCAAGTGCCTGTGTACGGAATGGTAAGAATCCAGCTTGACCTCTGACCTCTATTTTATGGCCTGAGACTGACAGTCTTGCTCAGTGGAATTTGGGGGGTGGCAAGTAGAGGGAGTTTTTCTGAATTTTTCTCAGACTTGGTGGTGCTTAAATTGGCTGCATGGTGCTAGTTCTGCACATTACTGATCTGCATACAGGTGCCCCCCCAGGTGGGTCAGATGGGCGGAGTCCCTGTGCTCACTCCCCAGCCTCTCATGTACAACCAGCCTGTGCTCAGACCCACCAACCCCTTCGCCCCCATCCCTGGAGCTCAGGTAAACTAGGGGGTGTGTGATTACCCCCCCCCACCGCCTTTCCTTTGTGAGCTGCCTTCAGGTGTCACTGTGCAGCTCTCCTGTCCGCAGATGCAGTTCATGTAGCGTCCTGCGCCGGGCCAGGCGCGGGCGGGCTGGGACGCGGTGCCGGAGGAGCGGAGGCAGGACGAGCACCAGATGACACCGGCATCAAGGAGATCGGAGTGGGCAGCCAGTGGGACTGGCAGGGGGCAATATGGGGGCGAGAGGGGCTTCGGCGCTACTGAACTGCACTGACCTTGGTCAGCATCTGTTCCCCCCCCATGGCCCACACTGGCTCTTCATGTACATGGCTGGGCAGGGGTGGGGTCTGCTCTTGTAACGCAACAGGTTACCAGGTTATGGGGCTCGTTGTGATTCAGTGAAGGTTACTGGTCAGTGCAGCATGGCGTTTTGTTTCTGTTGATGTGTTTTGTGTCGAGTTTCCTCCTCATCCTCCACAGAGGAGCCCCGACCTCTTAGGGAGCGTTGGGCCTCTGGACACACGTGCTGCAGATGAGGCCATAGAAGG
>JABJVR010048915.1:0-18472 GCA_025773905.1 Chitala chitala | reverse complement strand
TGAGATTCCTAATCATACCATCACAACCAGATTAACATGAGATTCCTAATCATACCATCACAACCAGATTAACATGATATTCCTAATCTAGAGGGCAACACAACATTTACTGGAATCTTCCGTTGCAAGGCGAGTCTCAGATTCTTGGCAACGTTTGTGTGAATAGCGCTTCTAAAAACGACATGATTAATCCTTTCTGCCTCTTTGTAGACATGCCTGTATAGCTGTTCCTGTACAATGATAGATGAACATAAAGGATTATTGTCTTCCAGGTCCTCTGGAAAATGTCCCAGAATGCCACCATAGCTGTTGACCATCCAACTGTCTCCTTCCGTTTTTCTTCCTTTCTTTCTGTGATCTTCTTCCAGCAAGATAAAGCAATGACCCACTGACCAACTGTTAGGGTCAATGAAAGACACGTGAAATGTGTTCGCCCTCAACACTACACAGTTATTTGAACATGCAAATACAAGTTATGACCATAAGCTTTTGTACAACAAAAGCATTTAACAGCAAAACTTGAATGGATTTGAATGAACAGGTTTTGTTAGTTGTTTGTGTGTCGTGGAAGAACAATTAAAATACAGGGAGATATAAAACAAAAAATGTATTTTAAAACAGTGGTTTTTAAATTTTAAAAATGTAGAAAAATACTGTAGTTGTGTACATAAGTGGCAAGGGAATGTAGAATTTCACATTACAAATATGGATTTTTAAAACTTTGACATTTTTTGTTATGTCCTCTGATAATATTGAACATATTTATTGGTTCTGTGTCATTGCCAAAAAGATGGTCTTCAGTAACGAAATCATTCAGACTTGTGATGTATTTATCAGGTAGCATCAGTGTACCTACAACAAGTTTCTCAGTAAGGCTAGAAACAAAGTGACATACTTAATGTGGACTGACTTTCCTGCCTGCCAGAGGCAATCTCGTGTCAATAACTCAACTGCAACCTGGTGCACAGCGGCGGCTGGCCAACGGGGGGTGTTAGGGTGCCACCCTTTCCAAGTGGAAAGTGTGTTTTGATTTTTATTTTTAATACATATTATTTTAATATACATGTTTTATCATTGTAAGTATTTGTGTGACTGAATTGTGACATAATGTGTAACATATTAAATGTAAATTATTATCTTTGGTGGTAAATGCTGCTGTAGTTTCCCATTTGCCACTGTTTTACTTTTAACATCTGTAATTAGGGCAATAGAAACATCGTCCAGTCAGTAGGGCAGCGTAGCCGACTGTGGAATCAGGAGATACACACGGCAACATAAATTGAGCCAATCGGCATCCTAAGATCTGATGTCTAAAGGTTGATAAATGTATCACACCAGGCAGACTCCATCAGTAGTGGAGCGGTGGCACTTGTTGTTATTGACAATCATTAACATGGGTACTCAAGACTCAGTAGGACTACAGCTTCCACCTAATTCAGTTAAATCTCTTCTCCAAAATCTGTTTGAGAAAATAACATTGATGGAGAAACTACAGGTGAAAAACCTTGACCCAGATTAGCCTGATATCATAATCGGACAGCAGGCTAGCGGAAAATGTAAATCATACATACGAGGCTTCTCCCATAATTTGTCCAACAGAAAGGCTAGGCTAGCTAGATGTAGCTGTACAAATTCCTTACTTTGCTTCCCATGCTTACTTTTTTAAATGATGGGGACAGATACAGCATGTACCATTACAGATAGCTGGATAAAGTCATCTTTTTTTGTGAGCGTATGCTTATCATAGAGTGTTGTACATTATTGTACCACTCAAAATTTCATGTAGATGTATAGGTAGGGTTTTATTATACATTTCTTTAAACTGCATAGTTTTTTTTTACAAACTAAATTTACCAGTATTATTATAACAGGGGCAACCAGGCCTCGAACTCATGACCTCACTTCCCACAGAGAGTTACCAAAGAACACAATTAACCTGCTGAGCTAAAGACCCAACACCCTTGCTAAGGGGATTAATTGCACTCTTGTCCTGACAACCAAGGGATTCTCACCATAACACTCAAATCCTTTACATTACATGTAGAGATAATTGTTCAGTTCAACATGTTGAATTCCAAATGCAAATGATAATCTCGTGAATTCAAATGAAATAACCAAGAACAAGTTGTTCAGGCATGTGTAGTCAGATATTTTGCCACTGTACTCTTTTTTCATGTCACAGCACTCTGGAATATTTGTGCTATATACTGTTTATTTTGTGCAAGAATGCCTCATCTTTTAATGTTGAGGTTTGCTAAATATTTCACAGACCATGGTACAAATTAGTGAGGTGCTGATACACTGCAGTTTAAGTTAAATCATACTGGACTGGTTACTCAACTAAATATGGCATAGCCCCATGTAGAATATTTTCCACCAGCTGCCACTTCAGGTTCAGTTGTTTGGCATGTGGAGGTGGTGCACACATTTTTACATTTTGTGTTCATTCACAGGAGAATTTTTGTTTTTTTTCTACCATATTATTTACAGTCCTGCTATTTTTGTTGAACTAGGGCTTCCCTTTGATACAAATATAAAGCACTATTTCCCTTCTAAACTGCAAGAAAAATGGAAGAACAGGTCAGATAAACTGGACAAGTGCTCTAATACACACCTTAGAGTAATATAGAATTCCCTTAGGAAACAAGCAAAAGCCTGTTTGTGTGTGATGGAATGTGTAGGATGTTTGTACTCCAGCTACACTGGGTTTGTATGAGACAGTAAAAAAAAAAACTCGATTGAACTGTATATGTCATGTTAGTACATTGGGTGTTAAGAAGTGCTCAATGTTTATATTGCAAGCTGAAAAATTCCAGTGTGAAACCACTCTGTGATGGCATTTGTAATGTTAATGTCAGTGTAGTGCACAGTGCTATCGTAGGGGACAGGCTGTCAGGTGACCTGCAGCAAGTTGCCAGTAAGTTTGACAAATCTTGTCAAATGTGGGTTCTGATCTCCACCAGAGCCCTGCTGTCATAACCCTGAATGAAACACTTCTAGTTGGAACTTCTTTAGCCAAATACTTACATAAAAACACAGATTAGAAGTGACATTACTGACTATGCAGATCTGTTTAGAGAGAAGTTAGGGTTGGTAATCTATCTTAATATGGATTTCAGTCTGGAGTCATAACTCACATGTGGAGAGAGATGCTATCTTAGGTGATCATCTGAACAACATCAGTCCCTGATCGCAAAATAAAAATCTGTGAGAGCGATACACATGCTGCATAAGGCTTGAGTTCTTCAGAGCTCATCACTAATTCATCATTCCCCATGACTTCCTGCACAGGTACGGCTGCAAGCTGACCTTCTGAGCTGTAAGGAAAGAAGGACATTCCCCTACACATGGACTAAGCACTCATGTTCACAGTTTTGTGCTCAACTGATGTTTTCTTGGACAACTTTATGTGTGGTGTTTACAGATTGGAAACTAATGAGGCTACAGAACTGCTTATACCATTAGAAAACCCAGAGCTAATCAATTAGTCTCTTTGACATTGTAATCTAGGAGCATGATGCATAGCAACTAGTATCATTTTTCCTGAAAATTTTAGTGTAGTAAAGTTTGGTTTATAATTTAACAGAACTCACTGAATATATACAGCATTAAGGCAATGTCTTTAGAATAAACAACAAACGGGGGCTCTGATGTGTGTTTGTGTGTGTGTGTGTATGGATGTATACATGTGTGTTTTAGAGATACTAAGTATTACTTCATTATTTTTTAGGTAGGACAGTAATTTATTATTAAAGATATAGGACACATAACCCGAATCTCAAAGGTTGAAGTTTCTCAGAGAACATTCAGTGCCCCGAGCAAAATTCACAGATTGTGTTTACTTCGACAGTCACATCGAGAGCAGGAGTACATCTGTGTGTAGGACTTTGGGCCCATTGTTTTCATTTTTCTAATCATGATGATGCATAAAATAAGGTAGAACAACAGAAACAAATTCTGTAATTGTTGTGTCTAATTAGGGTTGAGGCCAACCTTGCCCAACATGACAAAGCCTATAAAATTTAATTCCTTTTTAATGAAACAACATGTGCAATAAGTTGTGTGTAGAGACAGTTGCACAAATCCATTATGACTGATTAAGTAACTACTCAGTCGTAAATACAGATAATATGAATTTTTGTAGCATTGGAGTGGTTCATTTTTCTAGAGATTCAAAAAGAATATATAGTTACACACAGAATTGTACATACTATATACACAAAATATATGTGATAAGTAGTGTGTATTCTAATGCACATCTAAAATGCATGCTTGTCAGATAATATTTCCACATTAAAAACATATAACCCATCTTTAGTTTGTATTCACAGTCTAGTCAGATATACTGTATATCACTGAAGCTAGCACACTCTGTGCTATAACCACTAACACATTAATAACCATATTACCCAGCAGTAACAAAACTATTATACAAGTGTTTCCCTTTTCAATATGCTTTTTATTTCTCCTTATAGATGATGCTTTACAGGGGTTCTTGGGTAAAGATGGAATACTTTTTGAAGTGACAGATACAGTTCCCACTTCCCAGTGATTCTAGTACTAACTTGATCTTATTCAGACTACCTTCCTTCTTATAGCACGTGCAAAGCATTTCTCCAGAGTATAACGGCTGAGGCTCCCAGAATATTTTATTTTAGAATAACTGTGGAAATTAACGTTAATATCTGTTACTGTCGTAAACCACCATCATGTCAGCTGTGTGCTCGGGCATGCATGGGATATGAACCATGAAGTAGGGGCAGAACATGCTCTGCTTGTTTCCTGTAGTTAATGTGTCTATCAGGCATTCATTCATTCATTGAGTCATTAGCCACGTCCAAATTTGACAATTTCATCAAAAAATACACATTAACCACATAATTTCTACTTTGTCTTTCTGACATCTGAAAGACAGATTTTTGTCAAGCATTTGTTGATTTTACTGTAGTACCAATAATGTAAATATTTCCACAAGAATATTAGACACGTTGTTGTGTGTTTACTGAAAACTAAAAAATACAACGTTACTTTGTGATTTCACAGGAAAATCCACACTTGCTAATACCAATGTAAATGTGGCATATTGTATATGCATTCAGTGTAAAAAAATCTTCCATTTATATTAATGTTTCTGCATACGAATCTGGTCTATAACACTGGGAGGAAGCCCAAACTAAAATATATACAATCAGAGGTAATGTCCACGGCTATTCTTCAGCTTGACCCACAATTTTTAAAATGACATGCTTTTCTACCAAAACTCTAGCCGCTGATCTTTCATCCTACTGAGTCTTTCATACAAAATGGCTTTAACATTGGCCAAAATGAGTGTGGCATTTGGAGAAGTATGTAGGTAAAATGAACAAGAGTGGTGAGCACACAGGTGGTCCCATTACGCCTCGCTGAATAACTCGAAGTGAATTCCAGGTGCATCAACAAACTCAGTGATTCAACCCAACCCGCTAACCCATCTCTTTTACTGAACAAAGGCCTTTTTTTCCCACTCTTACTCAGAGTTTTATCACGCCGGCTAAACTTTCACAATAAAAAGGGGAGAGTCCTGGTCCTGTTTTTTTTATCCTTCTGTAACCATGGCTGAGGAACCAGAGGAGCTAGCTATCTTGAACCTGGTTCCACATCTTCACCAGTGGTATTGTTTCCATTGCCCTATTTTACAGCGTAAACATAGCTGTTGAGTCCCAAGGAATTCTGGGGTACACCTAAAATAGGCTGTTGCAATTCTGTAAATTAGACACCCTTAAAAACTCACATGATAAAACATTTTTCTTTCTACACTGAAACGAGGCCACGACAGTTGTAGAAACAGAAGTTTCTAGCCCAGTTTTATTCATGGACAGGGGCAAATGATGTCTAGACTGAGTGTCTGACCCAGAGCAATCGCAGCGCCAGTGATTTCTTAAGATTTTTTTTTTCTTTCTGGAAAAAAGAAAAAAATCTTGTGTTGCTTATACCAACTGGAAACTGTCCAAATGCTACATATTGGAACCCAGTCTTTTCAGATAGCAGATGCAAGAATTGTAATGAATAAAGATGATCAGTTCTGCCTAGATTTTGCCAGTTTGATTGTAAAAATGTATTTTATAATACCATCAAAATGAACCAACTTGTACGCCAAGAACATCTCACTCTTTGACAGTTTCCATTCCCTGACATATTGATCAAAGTTAAATTAGGAATTGATTTGCTCATCTACATAACAGGCCAGAGGCATTACTGTGTGGAAAGAATGTAACAGTTTCATTTCTTCTATAAGGGGACAATTGCTTTCCTCTTCACATTAGCCTGTGTGACTTAATAGAGTGATATATGATCCCCAACACAGCCAGAATGAAAACAGACAACTGGCACCTGGCCAGGAATGATCAAGAGATGGATGCCAGTGTTATTTGTTTTACCTGAAATCATCTAAGAGTAATGGAAGATTTTCCCCTTTGCATTAATGGCATATTTTTAAATTGATTTGTAGGCACCTTTCCATTACATTGTATTGTGATGTATTAATTACATCACATTAGCAAACCTGATGGATTTTTAGATTCAGCTCAATCGAAGCCTGACAATTTAGAGTTGGCAATAGACACTCCTGGCCCGACTGTCTCTAGTTTGGTACCAGTACCAGCAGCACTTTCATGTGATTCCTGAGTAACCCTCCGAAGGAGTTCTACAAACTCAAAGAATAGACGTCCTGCACCCCAGTCACCAATTGATCTTGGTACTAGGTTCTCTGCTCTCTGCAACACTTCTGTCAAAATAGAAAAGGTTCTCATTACTGGTGACTCAATTTTTAGGAATGTTAGAATTCCTAGGCATCACAAGACAGCAGTTTCTGTTAAATGCCTCCCTGGGGCCAGAGTTTCCAACATTAAGGCAAAATTAGATTCATTCTCCAGGAATAAAGTCTCCACCTTGATTGTTCATGCTGGAACTAACGATATTAAGTCCCAACAATCTGAAGTATTAAAGAGGGTCTTCATTTCAATGTGCACAAAGGCAAAACCAAAACACGAGAACTTAATTATTTCTTGTCCCCTACCTTTTCTTTATAGAGGGGATGGGACCTACAGTAGGTTACTCTCACTAAACCAATGGTTAGAGACATGGTGTGCCTCTAAAAAAATAGATTGTTTTAAATAATTGGGACCTTTTTTGCGAACTGCCTGGGTTGTATAAATGGGACGGTCTTCATCCTAACTGGAGAGGATCATATATGCTTTCCCAAAACATGGCAGAAAAGTTGCCAAACTGCAATTAGAGCACCACCCAGAATCTTAAATTTTAGGCTAGATATTTTAAATTTATTATTATATGTTCTTATAGTTATTATATTTCTGGCACCTACCCAAGGTCACTATAACACAGTATTCCCTGTTGCACACAACTACTCAGAACTAGGTCTGTCTGATACCAGACGTTTCCACTATACCTTCTATTATTACACCTAGACCTGTACACCTGTACGTACAACTAGGGGCTCCTGTGCACATAACTTACTTCAAGTTCCATTAAAAAAACCTTATAAACCAAAACATGAAATGGGTTTAAAATGCTCCTTGCCCAATACTCGTTCACTAGGAAACAAAGCAGTTCTGATTAATCATATGGTGCTCAATACCAACTCGGATATCTGCATACTTACAGAAACCTGGCGTAAGCCGTCTGACACTGTCCACCTCTCCTAGTTGAATCCTTTCCTAGTGGCTTCACATACTGACACAAGTTCAGAACGTGGAACAGGCTGGCTACTATCTTTGATGAATCTCTTAAAATTGAGGCCAAAACAATTAGTGATTTTGTGTCATTTGAATCTTAAAATTACATCAGATTGATGTGTGTACTTGCTTGTAGTCTATAGACCTCCAGGACCACAGACATCGTTTATTAGCAAGTTTGGAGATTTTCTGTCTAATCTGATCATTAACTTTGATAAAACTGTAGTTCTAGGTGACTTTAATATTCATATTGACACAGAGACTGATGCATTTAGTAAGAGCTTCATATCCCTACTTGATTCAGTTGGTTATACTCAGCATGTATCTGAACCAACCCACAATCATGGGCATACTTTAGATTTAGTTATAACCCATGGTATTGATAGCTCTCATTTATTAGGTTGTCCATCAGGTAATTCCTGCTTTGATCATTTCTTAATCACTTTTGAGATTAAACTTTCTCCCCTGCATGTGAAAGAGGTTATTATGAGATTATAGAAAAGTGAAAAAATGTACAGACTCTATACAGAACACAATTTTCACTGATGCATGTATTAATGAAATTACACTTCACTTTAAGGCAGTAGTTAGACACTAAATAAACTGGTTCCACTAAAAGCTAAATCAGTTAGAACCACCAGGTGCTCGCCATGGTTTCATGAATATACACGGTGTCTAAAACAGAAAGCCCTACAGTGGAAGTAAACTACAGTGGAAGTGGAAGTCCACACGTCTTGAGCTATTTCAGTCGGCGTGGTCCAACACCCTGAGACGGTATAGGAAAATGTTATATAGCAGACATTCAGAGTACTATTCTAACCTTATTGATAGCAACAAACATAATCCCCTATTTAAAACATTACAGGAGGGGCTGGGCAGCCAGCTGACCTTGTGCTCCCAGAGGATTTTTTTCTCCACACTGTGGAGTTTTTGGTTTCTCTCCTCTGTTGTTGTCTGGCTTTATCTTTATCTTTAACCTCATTCACATGCCTGTAAATTTAGTATTATCTCTTATTTCGCTCTGTAAAGCTCTTTGAGGCAACTTGTTGTGAAAGCACTATTTCAAAATAAATTGAAATTGAAATAAGAAAAATGAGAAAACGAACTGGTGGTTAATTATGGTTGACATTAGTTAAATGCTGCATGGACGTACAAAAACAGCAATCAAAATCCAAAACCTTTTTTCTTCATAAGATCCAAGATAAATGCTAAAAATATGAATAACCCCATCACTTTTCAGAATCAGCTGATAAAGTTGTTAACAACACCGAAGTTAGGGGAGCAGACCTTAGCACCGTAATTACATAATGACTGCTTATCTGTGAGGTGAGGTAACCACTCACAGAGTGAGGGTTTTTATTATCAAGTACAACATAGTCACAAATCCAAAAGTCAGCAACGTCAAGGTGGGCAGAGAGTCGATAATCCAGGAATGGCAATGTGGAACAAGGATGGCACCGGAGTACGCAAGAGATGGGCAGGAAAGGTGGCGGGGATGAAGGCAAAAGGCAGAGAAGAAAACAGGAGGCACAGGTTTATGCCATACTTGACATTCATCATGGACAATATGAAATACTTCACACCATAACCAGGAGATGAGGCATCTAAAATAACAGCCAGGTAATGAGGAACAGGTGTAGGTCATGACAAGCTAACAAGGTGAAAGGAGGCGTGGCTGTGCGGGGCGTGACGGCCTGCAGCAGAGGAGCTTCTGGAGCCACATCACAAAAGAAGCCCAGCGTTGTTATCAGGAGAATGTATGTGTCACTGGTCTCCACAAACACAAAACATCAATATCATTTAGCTGATCTCTGGCTGTAATGTACAGGGTCATAAGCTGGACACCAAGGTGGAGCAGCTACACATTCATCACTGCCACGTCTGGTGCCCAAAGCCATAGATCCTTGCTGACAAGATGAGGCTCTAATAATTTTACTGTCAATTTGTTGTGAGTTTCAAACCTTTTGTGCTATAAAGTTAGTTTTAAATGCAGTTAAATGCTACTTTGGTTAGCTGTTTCACCTGCTGTACTTTATAAAATTATAAACGTGATCCTTGGCTGCTTTTCTTCAGAATATGTGTGTTTTAATTTATTTTGCTCTTAGAAACAACTGTTGCATGCTTTCCTATTTTACTGAGTCTCTTTCTTACAAGCTGGTTGCTTGTCTGTGTAAAGGCACCCTTAGCAAATGAAAACTTTCCAATTTAATACTTCTGTTGACCATGACTGGCACCAATGTAGACCTAATTCAGTTTAAAAGAGCTGGTATGAAAAGTATATAAATATGTTTTTTTACATTCTTTTTGTTTGAAGCTATTCTATGCTTTTCAGCATTACACTTTGTGCTAACAGGACCTGCAGTAAGTAGTTACAATGTGACAAGATGACATTGCCATGACTTTTTCTAACTGTGATTCAATTCTTTTATAAAAGTGCAACAGCAAATTTTGTTTTTCTATCTGAACAAAGGGATGATTTATATTCTACATTGTATATTATATCATACCAATATTGAGCTGTGACTCACACAGGTTTTTTTAAGTCCATATTTTACTGATGTAATTTTTTACATACAAGAAGTAACTTTACTAAAAAGGCATACCTTTGTACAGTCTATTACATGTGTAAAGGCAAAAGATTACATATTTTGTTTTGTGTTGTGTTTTTCCATTGTGAGCCTTTTAGAACTAAGAGTCTTTACTTCACCTAGGAACTGCAGTGGGTTGGTACTGTGGAGTTTTTTTTGTTTTTGTTTTCCTCCATTGACTTTGTCTTTTTTATTCTGTAAAGTGTGTTATTCATTATTTATTCCAGTGTAAGATCATGTACTTTCATCATTGTTACATTCCTTAAAGCAACAAAAATGTGAAAGGTAATATATAAAAACTAGTTGGAGTTTAACTGACAACTATAGTTCAGTGTGTTTCTTTAAACTGGAGGTTGGGACCAACTAATTGCTTTTAACATTTTGAAATTTATTTATTTTACATCAAACAGGCAACACTATACAGCGAAACATTTGATTGATGACATTATGTGGACACATGGAACTTCTGTAAAAAGGATGCAGCAGCTGTGGAATAACTGCACACACATTGGAGATGACACTTCCAGAGCGCTGCAGTGAAGAAGAGCTTCTTCAAAGGCAAGGGGACTGCTACTCAAGACTTTCCTTTATGCCTGGGGACATCTGAGCACCAGAGCCAATCAGGATGATCAAAGGGTGGGTGGGGCTACACCATAGCCACCGCTGTGAGGAGCTTCTCAGATCTGCCAAGAGGTCAGATCCTCTAATGGGGACTACAACCTACATCCAGATCAAAAAGCTTCATAAGGGACCTCTTCTCTCATGCTATATTTCCCTCACTTAATGCCTTATCCATAAAACTGTTCCTAAAATGAGTCCATGGATATGTATGTGCCGTCTGCATAGCATCTGCTGAGAGTGTCTCCAAGTTCAATTTAAACTCATCCAGAGATGGTGAATCCTGGAATATGGGTATATGTGTCAGAAAGTACCAGTCAGAAGTGTCCAGGTTCCAGCTCTTGAGTAAAACAGAAAGGTAAAGTAAATAGGAAAGGGTATAATCAGTCAGCACAGTAGGTCCTCCTTAAATATTTCCTGTTCTTTGATTTCATCTCAGACAAGAGAAGTGAAAACTGAAGTTTCAGTTGAATCTTACAGTCCTAACATTATCAATTTATCTCATCTGTGTTTCAAACTTACTTAAATTTTTAGCTCTTTAAAGAAATGTAATAAAAGGCATGAGTTCTACTCTACCACAATTACAGTTTCCATTGAAAAACATGAGGTCAATTGACCTCTATATTTGTTAGAGAAACTGACATATTAATAGTTAATGTAGAAAAAATTGGTATTGTGTTTTTACAATCTTGTTTATATGTTTGTATGTCTTTATAAAGACTAGAAAAACTGTGTAATTATCCAGCAGGATCAGTACCATGGACAGCAGCCTCTCACTTTCACTCTAGCACAGATGAAACAAGCTAATTACATACACTAAACACATCAACAATGCAACTAGGTCCCTGGTTACTTAAAAGTGTTAACAGTAACTGCTTACAACTGGCCACATAGTGTTGGAGAAATTGACACCCTGATCAGATTTATGTAATTATTGAATATGTCAAAATGTGGAAAAACATTTAGTCATGAAATGTAGCTGTTCTTTGCACAAACCTTTTTAATGCAGCCTTCTTTTTTCAAAACAGCAGTTTTTCCAGTACAAAAAAGCTGTAGAGTGCATGGAGGAATTTGAAACAAACTCGGTAGATGGCAAACGCCAAAGTTTAGCATCATCTGGGTTTTGACGGCCTGCACCAAATTTGCATTCTCACTGTCTCCTTTCTGGACTGCTGAAGATTACTGGTGGACCAAGTTTTTAGTGTCTCCTTTCTGGACTGCTACATTTTACTACTGGGCAGGAAAAATGCAAATTTCCAGATGATGGCAGGGGCCAGTTTCCCCGCTTCTCATCATCTGCTCTGATCATTCATTTTTTTTTTTTTTCTCCAGTGGGGGTTCGTTTTATTCACGCTACAGTCTGAGTGCTCAACAACATGTGGTGCAATTTATTAACACTGGGCTACTCCAACTCAGTCAGGCCTCTACTACACCGCTTCATCCTGTTAAGGGTCACGGGAAACCTGGAGCCCATCCCAGGGGACACCCAGGGCAGGGCACACGCACACACACACACGGCAATTTGGAGACATCAGTCAACCTAACCCGCATGTCTTTGGGAGGAAAGCAGGGAACCCGGAGAAAACTCACCAAGCACAGGGAGAACATGCGAACTCCACACACACAGAACCGGGGGGGGAATCAAGCCCCAGGCATGGAGGTGCACACCATGCCACCGTGCCGCTCACGCAGCTCTAACTATGATGCATTAATGTTATGCTGATAAGCAACATTAAGATGAAATGGAAGCAACAAAGCATGTCATCATATTTTATAGCACAAAATCAACAGAAAAAGCCCATTTAAAAGCAAGACAAGTAGGTATAATGACACAAAACAGTGTGATGAAAACAACCAGTGAAGATTTTCTGTAGTTTTACCACACAACTTGTGAATATACTATGCATTTGAAACAAATCTCTTTTGAACTGCAAAGCTACATTAAAATGTTATTAACCATATATAATAATGTATAGGTCAAGAATTTTAGGTGCTAAAAATAAGCTGTAAAAAAGGGTTGATGTATCCACAAGTCAATTTAATTGCTCTAATGCTTATGAATATAGAAGGTTGGATATAAAGCATATATTCTGAATGAAAATTATGAAGAATGGCTTGGATCAGGAACAACCTCTGTAAACATGCGAGTCCTCAAACCTATGGTCCAAAAAAGGCCGCTTGAGGCACAATGCTGATTTAATTAAAAAAGAAATTCTGATTTAATTTATTTTGTGCAATATTGTTTGGGTTTTTCAATTATATTTACACCCTGCAGATTATGTTGTCAATCTAGCTTAGGGTTAGGGTTGTGATGTACTATGCTAGTATATCTATAATCACAGCAGAATTGTAAATTTTTTATAAATCAGAGGAGTGAAATTTAGGTGATTGATACTGATGGTTACGGTTTAGTATTAAGTTAAACAGACATTGAGGCATTTGATGGACACTGACAGATTAATTAGCCTAATATCAAAAGTTTGTTTATTAGTGCATATAAATGATTGTTCCTGATTTTATTAATTCTTATACACCGGTTATAATTCTCATGCAAAAATGTTTTGGTTATGAAGCACGACTGGTTACTTTACTATTTTCCAATTTGGGTTTTATGTATCTAGTTCAGCCTCAAATACTGCACTAATCTTATCCACGAGGTTGTTTTATACATGGTAATACATGGTAATAAGAAATCACACCCTGGAAACAACTTTGAACAGTCACTTTGAAAACAATCATGGTGAACCAGCAAAGTGTATCAGCAGAAGGCCCAGATACGTATCGCGACATACGGCCAGTCTGTGGGGTACTTCCCCATGTGGGAGTCATGGCAAAATGAAAACATTTGCATGCAGTTCCTGTTACTTTAGCTGTCAAAGATTCCGGATCAAAGTAGAAGTGTGCAGATGTTATAGCTTGACTTTTTGAGGAGCAAAAGACATTTTCATGTACAGCAAAATATTAATATGCTGCACACTGTCATATATTATCATTAGTAATTGTGTGTTAATTAAGCATGTACCTTCCTAAGATAAATTGGTTATTAATTATTGGTTCTGTAATGTGCACATTTGTCTGTTCTCATGACAAAATGGCGTAGATTGATGCTTCACTGGCTGTGTCTTAGAGCAAGGAGCACGGCGGCAGTTGGGTCTGAATTCACATCTGTACGTGTGAAGACTTTCCGATAAAGACCACAGGTAACATTAGTGTTATGATAGTTTTACATACACACAGCAGATCCTCTGTTCTAACTAGCCCAATATTTTTTTGAAAAGTGAGTAGGTGTGCATGTGGTTTTGCGTTTCCCCAGGAGTAGCAGCAATTAAGCTAACGCTGCTAAAAAGAGTCAGATTGTCTTTTATGTCCTTAGCCAAGCAGCCCCTGTGAGAGTGATTATAATCTGCACCTTTTACCCAAGGCAATAAACATTAATCTCAGTGCAGTCATGTCACATCAGGTAACAGAACCTTTACAAGATCATTTTGTTGACCATTACAGATGTAGGACATTATAATTAAAATCCTCCTCATCACAGAACACAATATATCTTAACAGTCAAAAATGGAATGTGCATCATGGAATAATGAGACGGTGACTCAGCAAGTGAACAGAATGTAATGTTGGCAAGCAAGCTGGCAGTGCCAAGGAGGGGTAACTCATCTGTTAAAGTGTCCATGAGTAACTCTTAATCCAAGTCAGACAGAAAAGAGAGAAAAGTAGCCCGTGTTCAGAAGTATGGTATTTTTTAAAAAGCAATAAGAGTTTAAACTAACATGAGGAATTTGAGGAATTCATAACACTGAAGTAGAGTGTAAATATAAGGAAGTTGATTTTAAATATGGAACCCAAGGCGATGCAACATAAAAGATTTCACAGAAAATGCAAAACAGCACAGCAATCCCCCACATCAACAAAAACATGTTATCAGTTTCTCACTGCCTTACCTTTTTAAATGTTCCCAGTTAACCTTATAAAAATCCACAGCAAAGTAATTAGTATAATTAGGGCCTGTTACATTTTGTTAATGTGGTCAAATATAGGCACCAAGATGCAGACTGTCTGCCAAATACCAAAGATCTCCTGATTCCAGGCAGATTCTGTTACTGTGATAAAGTCTGCAAATTATGCATCCTGTAAAAATGTCTGTACTGTGAGCATGTGCTCCTGTAAGTCTACTAAGACGTACTTGTGGCATCCAATGGTGTGAGAAGCTAGAATTTGGTGTGGAACACTTTCAGCACAACTTCAGTTAAACTAAAGTTAAGTACCAGACATTCATTTGGCCGTATTCCAGAACTGCTCTGATCTTTGCGCTGATGATAAGGACCTGTCTTGCCCTCACTTACTATGCTGCATTCCATTCTGCATATGAATCTCTCTGTTAAGTCACACCTAAATTCACCCCACTGTAATTTGCATAAAACAGTTTATCTCAGTGCCCGATCTATGGGCAACCTAGAGCACCAAGGAGAAAAATGTCTGCACTGTGTTCCTTCATGTGGGTCATTAAAGATAAGACTTATAAGACTTCCATTACTCGTTTGCAGATTCTGTTTCACAGTGAATGGATCAGTACAGAGAACACTTGCTATGTTGACTTGTCCATATTATTTATTCTTTCCTAGAAAATATTTTGTGATTTTGCTTTTGCTAATTTGGGCTGTCATTGAGTCCTACTGTTTAAAATCGTATCCTGTTGCCATCTTGAGGATAGTAGAAATTCAGGAGGAAAATGAAAAATCCCCACAGGCAAGCAGGCTTAGGCAGTCCTGATCACCAGCCTCTGAGAGTGCTCATGTGGACACTCCCCATGTAAATGTCATGTCTCCACCAGTTAACAGGCTGCTGGACCTGAAATGTAAACGTCACTAAGTTATTCTACAATTGTGTCATCATTAGCTAGGTTTTCATTCTCCCAGCTCCAAGCTGATGCAACAGTGCCTTGGTTCTGACACCAGAATCACCCCATACATTGACGGTTGTGAGAACATTGTGTACTGTTACGTGTTGACATGTCTACTGGTCCCTGTTGCCATGGTTGTCCAGGCTATCGCAGGCCAATGACATCCCTTTGCTTTTGGCACTAGGAGCTGAATCGTTGCGTGATCGTTTGACAAAGCGAAGGTAACATGACGCTCTGTCGATTGCCTGGATTTGTCGTTTGTTTGCCCCTGTCATCAAACTGACAGGACGTTAAAATCTACTGACGAGCCTCATTATTCAAACTCACGTTTGGGACAGGAGGAGATGGCAATCTTGTACATCTAATCTGTCTTAAAAAACTTTAAAAACCTGTCACAGTGAAATGCATCTTAAAATGATTAACTATGTAATGTTACAGTGTGCACCTGTTATAGGGAGCTTGCCGTCTCATTCATCGGGGAGAAAGAATATCCTGAACAGATTGTGTTTTGCATATGCAGGAACTCAAGGCATTGTTACATCATTTTCCCATGCAGAATCAAAAACTTGTTTGGTGTTTCTTTTCATATTGCAGAACTTGGGGGATGCGGCATTACCTTGAGTTTCTGATAAAACCAGACCGTAACCCAGCATCTCAGTAAAAAGCCCTTAAACACATGCATGCTGCTGTGAGATTAGTGTGTGAGGATGTGGCACAGATGCATGATGGGTAATGCCGTGGGACGCAGAATGCTTAATGAGCATGTGAGAAGTTTGATTGCCGCTCCGCTTTAGATGGAGTTGTGGGAAATCGGGTAGTTCCTGAATACTGCCAAGAACCAACTGCCAGAGGCAAGGGGGACATTTTTATACAGGCTCTGCTGGCTGAATATTTTGTCTGTGTGGGTGGCACATGATTAAACAGCACATGTGCTTAATTAAAGATATTAGTAGTAACAAGAGAAAGAAAAATACAATCTTTTACAGTTAAGAAGTTATATTTGCAGTTTGATAGTGTGTTCCTGGCTATGAATAACACAAAACATTGTAATTAATGATCTCAGTGGCTATACTGTCAGGAATATCCAGAGGATCCCCTTAAACACACAGTTAGAGCTCAGAAAGCTGTAATAACACAATCAAAAGACGCAACAGTGAATTGAGCAAAAGAGAGGAAAACAAAGACGGTGGATCAGGCATGGCACCGTGCACACACAGGAGCTCAAAACAAGAGCGCAATTTAAAACCATTAAAATTAACACAAATTAACTCACAGCTCTAAACAACAAAATGATCTTGTTAGTTATTAATTCTAAAATATAGAGAGTTCTTAACATATATGGAATGTTTTTTTTCTTCTTACTTTGTTTTTGTTATTATAGAAAATATTAGGTTTCTCTCTAATGGACTGGCATTCTATCATGGGTATGCCCTGCCTTGTAACTTTTGGCATTCTGTCCAGGAGAAGCTAGAAACTGAAAAATTAATGAATGAATGCAAGGTTTCTTAACCATTTTATTTGTCCTTTTTATCTTCACATTACTAAAACAATATAATAATAATAAATATAATTATACCATAATGAGGTTCAGGGGTCTAATGACTTTCATGTCATAAGAATTGCTATAAAACAATAAATCACATTCAGTGCAGGTGCTTGCAGACAATGTGTAAAAGGCAAGTGACAGGTGGCACCACTGACGACTTCCTGTGTTTATGCATTTTAATGGTGTTACCTTCAAACCATGAGCTGAACCACCTGTTAGCTTCTCTGCCAGGAAAAATCACAAAACAAATATGCACAAGCATTCCTAATCTACAACCCATGGTTAAATTGTTTTAACACTGTTGCCAGAATAAAACAGTAAAATTTCTCAGAAAGAGCTCGGTGTTCTAACATGCAGCTGAACCTGGCAGGGTTGGTGTTATACAGTCAGCCCTAAGTTGTAAAATGCCGTCTTGTCACTTCTCGCTGGCAGGAGTTTGGCTGAACAGGTGACCTGCAGCTAAGCAAATGCTGTCTAAGCTGTTCAGAAACTCTAGAGGGCTCAGAAAAGTTAAAATTTACTTTCTTCTAGTGGAACATGTGGACCGATTCTAAAATAAAATGCATGTTAAATTCAAGTTGAAAGAAAAAAAATAAACAAATGACCACAGGTCACTTAGTTGTCCCATAAAATCCAAAACAAAATTTAAAAAGCACATTGTTCTAGGAAGGTCAACTAAAGAACCTTTGGAGTTAGGGAGGGCATTATGCTACATTACCTGTCTTTATTTATAATGGTTGGTGTTAAATTGTTTGCACGTTGGGACTATGTACAGCTGATGAAACAATGCTTTCTGTACTACTACACTACATTTTCAAATGGAGAGTGATCAGCAAGTCTGCCCTTTAACCAACATTTCACTCATGTATGCCTGCTGACTGGGTAGAAGACAGGCTTGCAGGGACCATGCCTAACCATAAAGCAGCCCCCAGGTTGCCAGTACCTAAAGTGTTTTGAATTTCCAGAACTTATCATAAGCTTTTGATTAAGAGCAACATCAACAGCATGTTCTATCTCCATTATGCCATGAGTAATCACATCACAGATATTAGCATTTTACACACACACACACACACACACACAC